>SSNP01000228.1:101764-122037 GCA_006937955.1 Pachypanchax playfairii | reverse complement strand
ACCCCGCCGCCGCCCCCCCCCAACAACAACGCGCAGAGAACGCTTTTGCAAGAAGAAAGAAAAACAAAACCAAGAAAATGTCTCGACAGGTGAGTATTATTGTCATCTTTGCGCTCCTAAGGGTGGCGTTGCTAACAACGGCAAGGGCTTCATGCTTGTATTTATGTACGTGAGTGTGAGTGCCGTAAAGCAGGTTTGTTCTCGCGAGATTAGTCGGGTCCGATCCACTGAAAGTTGCAAGTGCTGTTTTCAGGACACAGACCCCGGAGGGAGGGGAGGGACCCACGAATCACCCCGCCAAGTCCTTGTTTACCCCCACAGGGACTCTAGAAAACATTTATTGAGGTGAAAAAACTTACTTAGTTCTGCTTTAAAAGAAAACTCCCCCCCCCCAGATACAGTCTGAAATTTAAAAGGTACATGGGAAAGGGGGCGTGGCTAGTGGACTAGGGGGTGTGGCAGGCTGGGCTGTGATTGACATGTCACTCTGACACATAATTTGATCAGCTCTGATCCGTATCGTTTCATGCCGGTAGTTTGCGCTGCAGCGGCTTGGCGGGATAGAATGGAGCTCGTCTCTTCGTGTTATATAGTTGTTGATCAAAGCAAAAGCTAAATTTGGATTAGCTTGTGTAATATCTGTGACTCGGCCTCATCAAGTGTGCCTGTGTGCGTGATCACTGCACATTATTGTCTGCAACAAAAGCATGTTTCTTCCTGTTTTCTTGTATTCATGCTGTAAACTGAGCCTGTTTTTGTTTTGTTTTGTTTTGGCTTCATTTTTTAAAACCTCATTTTGAATTTCACCTGCACACCTGCTTAAACATCGATTCCTACCACACCCATTTATGTTTTCTTTTTCAGTCAAATGTTGCAAAATTCCAGCTGCAACAATTTTGACAGACAAAATTTAAAAACTTAGACTACTGTTGGATGTTCTAAGAGTCTGAGTAATTACTTACCCTTGTTTTTTCAGAAGTTTATTCCTCATAGAGCGGTAACTCTTATTATTCTGTCCCTTTTTGCTTTCTGTTGATTTGTTTTAGAAAAGCTTTTTCTTCATCAGTTGATTTTAATAGAATAGTTTTTCAACCAATTCCTTAATAATTGTTTTATAGGTTTTTTTTAACTCTGTTGAACCCTTATAGGGGACATGATTGTAAAAAAAAAAAAAAAATTGTTGGTTTCTCTTGAGCAGCTTATGTTGTGAGCATGAGAAAATATCTGATGCACATGACAAACCAACTTTTTGTCTACACATCTTCTCCAAAGAGATTCATAGGATGCTGATTTTCAATACATTCTTTTATCAATAAAAATTTAGAATTTATTGTTCTTTAAGTTCTAAATTAAAATTTCCTGGGATTAAAATGTGCTTCCTTGAGTTACAACTGAAGAGTGAATAATTTTTTAGAAAACCCTTATTTTGTTTTTTTCATAAATGCATTTTTTTTTTACTTCAAATCTAAAAACATGGACATTGGTAAACGCCAGAGCCAATTCAAGCTGTCTCTGCTATAGAGGCAAGGTTGAGTCCCTCAGAAGGCCAACACACACAGAGACACACTATTCAAACACTCAGGCATGTGCCCACAAATAATATGTTTATATCATTTAAAAACATATTTGTTCCCCTGTTACACTGTCTTTTTTTTCTTACTTACAGAAAAACATCCTAGTTTTTATTTCATGAAAAAAAATGTACCTGCTATTATGGAGGACTTTGCAAAACATTTCTGTAATTATGTTGTCAGTAAATAGAATTAAAGCCGTTAAGAAAGTGCAATGTTGTACATATCAACAGTCAAAGCTACTTTTGGGTTCACTTACTGGTAGCTAAAAGATGTTTTTATGATGATCTTTGTGTCACTCTGGGAGAGTTTTTTCAATGAAAAAGTAAACACTTGAGGCAGATACTGAAGTCTGTGATGTATAAAGGTTAGTGTGCCAGCATGACTGGGGCAAGTCTGACAGAAGTTTTGAGTGAATGTATGAAAGCAGAATTAATCGAGAAAAGGTTGCACAGAAACAGAACAAGAGAAATCTCTCCCAAAGTGATTTGGTTTTTGGGACTGTTTGGATTCCCGATGTTCTAATATGCTGCTGATGGTGTATTTAAAGGTTTGAGATCTGGTCAGAAGGACCCAACTACCCAGTAGTAAAAATAAGAGAGCATGGGTGGAGGAAGAAGTATTAAGACCCACTCTGATCATCTTTTGAGCTATTTTAAAGCATCTCGGTGTCTTTAAATTATGATCATGGCATTTTTACCCAGAATCACAAAACCTGTGCTGTTAACATAGTTTCTGTTTAGAAGCAGCAGCTCGTCAGCAGTTCACCTCTGTGCTGTGGGAGGAACCATTGACATGGAGGATCCCCTGCTCCTCCCTGTTGCTGAGAGCGCTATGTTTACGCCAATGGTTTAGGCTATCGCTAGGCTACAGGAGCTTGTCACAAATGCTGTCCTGTTTTAAACTGCATTTTAATGTCTGCTATTGCTTCACAGCAATTTGAATGCAGAAATACTCAGAAATGCAATTTTGAACTTAAGTTTCTTAAGCTACGTCCTCTAGCATAAAAAAATGCCACAAGAACCTGTTAAGAACGCGAAAAACATGATTTTCCTAGGAATGGGTCTTTAGTATTTTAAATTATGTGTATTTTTCTGAATACATACATATGAGAAGGGCAGAAGCTTTATTAGTGACTGTATAATGATTTAGGATTTTATGGAAAGTTGTCCAATGATAACAATACTGAATGTTTTATTCTTCTTCTTCCATCTTAGTGTCCAGTGTTTCTACACCAACCAGACAATTCTCAGCTGGAGGGGGTTTAACATACAAAAAAAATTGGTTTATTTGCCCCTCTTTCACATTGACAGAACTGCAAATACTCAGCCAAAACTGGGACGGCCTTTACAGGATCTTCAAACACACGAGAAGACAGTGGATCCTGTTACACATGATGAAGCATGATAAATTTACAAAAGTTTGAGAACAAGACTTCCAGGTGATGTTGTGGTTTATCATTGTACCATTGTGGAACCGGCACGCTGATGTAGATTGATTGCAGAAAATTCAAAGTAGGACTGGCCACGCTGGCCTCATACCTCAGGCACCTAGAACTTCATCAAACTATAGTATCATGCTAGCACGGTCTTCTGTCATGTAGCTGTATCCTCGGGCTATTTTAGTGAGACCCTAACCGTTAAAGAGCTCCAGCATGGTGCAGAAACAGTTGTAAGTGAAAAGATCTTCAAGAAAAATGTCTTGAGGAAACATTAAATCTACTAAGTCCCAAAAGCATTGCAGTATCATGGCTACCTTCACACTGAAGGTAGCCCTCACACCTGAGGGGAGCCTTTGTTAAATATCCATGGAAAATCATTATACTTCATCAAACTTGTACTTTTTACAACAGTGACTGATTTGCCCAATCGTTCACTTACAATATACAGCTGATAACAAAATCTTTATACTTTGTGCTGTGAGAGAAATAGAAATAAACAAAGATCTAAAGATGATTCCAGTAAATACGGCTTCATCCCACTTAATAAAAGTTTATATATAAACACTGAAGTTGTACAAAGAAGTAGTGATTAACATGGTGATTGTGTGCATTACAATAAATGAACTTAACAGTTCTGGAGTCTAAGTCTGTGAAAGGTAACTGTATGAGTTTTTGATCAAAACATAGCAGAAAAATTCCTTCTCTACAATGAGGTCTAGACAAAGACCCTCGAAATACAAACATTACATAAACAAATCGTTCCACGAAAAGATGGTTGTGCAAACTGAAGTTACAATAACCTGAAAAGCAAACAAAACAATCATTTCCACAGTAAAAACATGTATTTGTTACTGTGCACACCTATCAATTTAGATGCTGATTTCCACATGAACATACTTCAGAAATCAAACGGAAACATGGTGGTTATTTCCTTGATTTAATGTTTACAGTCTCAAATAGATGGAATACTTCTGCTGTAAACACGTGAGACAACTCAGAAAAAATATCACTGTTTATGCTCAGGCATTTATTTTGATGTCTGAAAACACAAAGTCCTTCTCTGGAAATGCAAAAATCTGAGTCTTAACATGACATCACCTTGACATTAAAATGTGTCATTCTCTGAATTGTTCTGGTTTACGATTGGCTTGTTCTATCACACATGGAACTTCATAACCCATCTAACACTTTACCTCAAACCACAAAGAGATTCTTTTAATATTTGCTTTTGAGAAGAAAAAAACAGATCTTCAGAAAAATCGTCTTTTATCAGCATCACTGATCATCATTTGTTTTAAAATCAACCTGGTGGTTTAGAACCCAAAAGAACAGACTTTACTTTTGAGGATAATGTTCCTAGAAGAAGCTACACGATGGTGCAGCTGGTTAGCCTCGCAGGAAGAAGGTCCTTCCTTTCACTCTTAAACTATGGCTGAAAGTAAGATCAGCTTCCTTTCACAGAACAGGAAATGCTAAATTTAAAATATTTGAAATAAACATCATAAAACTTTTCTGTATCCACGTTTATCAAGACTGATTAAAGACACCTGGGTTGGACTGATGATAGTGGTGATAGTCGGCATTGTTGCCTCACAACATGTTCTCTGGTCAAAGTCAGAAAGTGCAGGCTGTTCTTTGTTCTCCTTGTCCTGTCACACACTGGTGCTTTGGTTGCTCTTGTTTACCATGTTAAATGTCAGCTACCACTGTTGTTGCATCCAGTCATTTGACTGAGATTATTTATTTGACATGAACTTTAAAAATGTGGCACCATTACTTTGCAGCAACACTGTAACACATAAACATGCAGTGAAAAGGTTGGTGTAGATTTTCATTTGTCCAGGACATGGCAGTAAGTTTTCTAAATAAAAGGATGGAAGAAATTCCATCTTTTATCTGAAAGGCTTCTTCATTTTTGATCAAGTTTGAAGTTTCAGCTTTCTAAGTCATTGTTAAGACAAAGACATGGCTTGACTTTCTTGATGGCTTTATGGGGTTAATTTTTGGACACAAAGACTCATCACTCGTTTTTCTGTCACACAGATGAGCCAAGAGACCCACCTCTGTCTCAGGTGAGAAGCTTCTAATCTGCGATTTTTTAAAATTATCTTTTGCTGTAAAACACAACTTGAGCCTGAACTTCTTGTGCCGTTAAGTCCAGTTCAAAAATCAAACCATTACAAATCAGGACATGCAAAACATAGTGTGACTTTTGTCTTGTTCCTAAACAATCTGCCCAGCAGAGGGTTTTTAGTATAAATCAATTACACAGCCACTGCGCAAACTGTGATATTTTGACAAAAGCTTATAATAATAAAAATGTTAATAAAATCCCAAAAGTTTAACACATGTCCTCTGCAAGTCAACATACGTTAAAAATATTTCCATGAAAAGGACACAATGTTTTGGGACATTGAAGGAGATGCAATGAAAACAAAACTCTGTAGCAGGCTGTCACTAGAAGGTGAAGGTGAGAAGAAGAAAATGGGGAAAGGGAATGAAAGTGATCACACGTGTCAGTCAACAACACATCAATCACTCAGACCTGGTTACTTAGGTAACAAAGCAAAGTGCTATATGTTCTCTGTTTTGGTAAATGACCCCAATTTACCTGTGTCACCTCGTGTCCCCGCTGACTGCAACAGGGCTAAAAAGTGAGGCATGTTTTCATTTTGTCCATCAGCACTATTCTACTGTTCAGGGTGAGGAGGGAGAGGAAGGGGCTTTTATTTACAGTTGCATCTTCCATCTTGATGTTCCATCCAATGCAGCAGCTTTGACAGCACTATAGCGAGCACATTAGTGTGCGGTGTTGAAGAAACTACATGTTATCTCCTTTCTGCTGACAGACACACTGAAAGCAGTGAGATACATGTCCCATTTTATTTTTAACTGGAATTCTACCATCAAAAAGCTTTTTGTTAGATAATAAAAAATGTACAAAACATTGCACCATCTCCAGGTTGTAAAAATTTAACAGCACTCATTACTCCTGTAAGAGAGGTTGGCCAGGAAAAAGGTATTCTGTGTCAGTGTTGTTCGGGAAAAACTGAAACAGAGCAGCTAGTCATTTTCCATGAGTCATTAAAGCACGTCTTTTTGGTTGTTTTTTTTTTTTTGCCAAGACTAGAAAAATTAAAGAATATATTTGGCATAATGTCATTAGTGACATGTACAACAGCATCAAACTTTATAATTTTTGATGTTGGCACGCTGGACTGTAAAACTTTGAATCATTATTTAATGCTAAAAACAAGTTGTGGTAAACAATATTTATTAGGATTAGGACAAGAGTTCTCAAAAAAACACCTTCATCTAATTTAGATTGAGAATATTGATGGTTTCATCTTTTCCTACTACACCTTTTCTTTAAACTCAACTTTCTGTGCACACGCTTGCAGCACTTTGTAAACAATCTGCGTCTTTAGCAATGACCTTTTGTGGCTTACCCTCCTTGTGGAGGGTGTCCATGACTGTCCTCTGGACATCTGTCAAGTAAGCAGTCTTCCACATGATTGTGTAGCCCAGCAGTCCAGACTGGTGGACATTTTAAAGGCTAAGGAAACCTTTTGCAGGTATTTTAGGTAATTAGCTGATTAGTTTGTTCCACCAGGATTTTCAGATTCTGGATTTATATTCCAATTTTCTGACACATTGAATTTTGGGTTTTTATTAACTGTAAGCTATAATCATCAAAATTACAAGAAAAAAAGTGTTGACATTTTTCACTTTGTGTAACGAGTAGTAAGTGAATGTCACTTCTTTAAATGAGAGACACAAATATTTAGCTTTTTCAAAATATTCTTAGAAAATAGATACGTGTTGCTTTGTGTTGTTTTTTTTTTCTTTTTCGGTTCTCACTTGAATCTCTTGAACCAGTTAGTCTTGATGTAAGAATGTACATGACAATTTACTTTGATCTTTTTACACTGAACACAAATATAAATGCAACACCTTTACTGGCCACAATAAAAGGCCACTCTGAAACGTTCAGTTTTATTTGGGACGTCTGGGGACTCAGAAAAACCAGTCAGTATCTGGTGTGACCACCATTTGCCTCATGCAGACACCCCCCCCCCCCCCCCCCCCCTTCATAAAACATAATTAAACATTTCAGAGTTTGCCCTTTTATTATGGCCAGTCTAAGACACACCTGTGCAATAATCAGGTCGTCTGAATCAGCATCTTGATATGACACACCTGTAAGGTGGGATGGATTATCTCTGCTCACTATTACAGATTTAGACAGATTTTTTTTTTAACACTATTTGAGATCGATTGTTATTTTGTGTATGTAGAAAGTGTTTTAGATCTTTGAGTTCATCTCGTGAAAAATGAGAGCAAAATCAAAAGTGTTGCATTTATATTTTTGTTCAGTATAAGTTTATTTGGAATGTACCTAATATTTATTATTATTTTGTTGGTGTCTTACTCGTTTTGGATTTTTTGATACACACACTTTGAGCTAAGACAATTTTTTTTTTCTTTCTTTTTCCTTTTACTGTACTCTTTTTTTTAAGTTTTTTTTTTTTTTTTTTTTTTTTTTTTTTTTTTTTTTTTTTTTTTTTTTTTTTATGTTGTTTTAGGGTCAAATAAACATTTCAATCAATCAGTCAAAACACATATAATTAAAAAAGTAAAATACAAAGTTACTAGTACACAAAGTGAGCCTGAAGAGACAACGGAACAGATGCTGATACTTCCTGTCAAAATTCCACATCACACTTTACAGAATAAAACGATAAGTGTTGCATGGGTAACTTTGGTATCAAACCCTGATAATCTGTGAAATGGATTCCAGGGTTACAAATGGTTGTTTACAGAAGCTCTGTGATGCACTGATATGTTTTAGTTTCCACCTTGTCTCCATTAAGATTATGTACAAACTGTCAAATATCTCCAAGTGCAGCCTTTCAGAAACTGCACTCCATCATGACTGCATGCTACAGTCACAAGACTGTAAATAAATAAGCAGGTGTGTCGCTAAAAATGTCTTAACGGGTGGCTGGTTTGGAGGCGAATGCAGGAGGACAGCGTCTTAACCTCATGTGGTATGCATTGAAATTTACACCTAATGGCTTGTTTTATGGACAGCAGGGATTTAGCCTTCTTTGTGGCTGCTTTTTTTTTCCAGAGACTGAGAGATTGAGACGATAATCCTGCAAGATACAAATGAGGAGGCTGTGAAAAATCTCATTTGAAAAAGCAAGGAGATGCGCAGCCTTGTAAACAAAATTCTATTTCACATTGTTAAAAGGTAATTTGTCTCTATCGTGCCCGGTGGAGCCTTCATAAATAAAACAGGAGTGTGCACTGAAGGTGAGAACTCCTTTTCATTTATTTATTTATATATATATATATATTTATTTTTTTTACCTTTTGTTTTGTTTGCACTTCTGCTTGCATGCAAATTAGAGATGAAATCAAACAGTAGATAAAAAGGAACAAAACAAGCTATTAGGTAGAATCAGTGACTACACAATACTCTGACATTTTTCTTTAAAATATTCTAACATGAATTTGTAACAAGTATAAAAGAACAGGTGTTTAAGTTGTTTTGGAGCCAATTTTTTCCACCAAGAGCAATAGTTTTGATACAAATGAACCAATTTTTGAAAAAAAAAAAAAAAGTAAATGTTTCATGTAAATAAAACAGGATGTTATGTTTTTCCAAACTGTTTTTTTTTTTTCAGTTCGTCATCTTCAAGCATCTAAAAATGCTATTGAAGTGATAAGACAGAAAACATCCTGATTAGATCAAATATCTGAAGAAAATTGATCTTGTTGCTTTTACAGTAAACAGTAACGTGTTTACTGAAATTCAAGTTTGCTAAATCACAGTAGATTTCATTTTACAACAATGACCCCTGCAGATCTGCAGGTTATTTCCATGTATTTGTTTTGCTCCTGGTTAACTAGCATGATGCGAAACTTCCAAGGAACCACAAAATATCATCTTTGCCTAAAGGTGCAATATGTAAGAATTAGACCTTGTGGTCAAATTGTAGTCCTGCAGTTCATGTAGAACTCACCCCCTCCCCTCCCTGATTTTTCCTCCCTGATTTTTGCCAGTTTTAATGTTGATCCTCATTTTATTTCTCTTGTATTTGTTCAGTTTTTGGGAATCATGTCATAGATTCTTATGTTTACTACAAGTTACCTCAGGGCTGCTTCTTTTACTTTTTGCTGCTGGTCTTTGTGGAATTACAGCTGCTTGTGTTGAAGACTTGGCAGCCTTGCAGACTCACATGATTCGTTATGGAACCAGGAAAATTATGATTTGAGTCTCACCTCCATCTCTGATCTCCCCTTTGCTGCCACATACATGTACACTACCAGTCAAAACTTTGGACACACTTTCTCATGGTTGTGTATGTGTTGAGTTGCTTTTGTTTTCTTGTGACATCATCTTTTACTTGTGTACACTGATACTACTACTACTGTCATATTGATTTCAACTTTGATTTATATGTTTAATTTAGATTATTATTATGTTGTTTCTCCTTTTTTCTTGTGGCACTTAATCCAGGTTAAAGCAACTGGGCACTCATCTGGGATTAGAACCAGGGACCTCTTGTCATCCAGGTAAATTATTACATAATTTAGGTAAATTTTAGGACTTGAGGAAGTAGTGAATTTAGAACAAGTATTTTCTTCTTTCAGAGGCACATTCATGTTGTACAATTGCTACCTGGAATGGTTGTTCCTGTGACCCACAATCCCACATTTTTTAGATGTTTTTTCTGCTTCAGCACACTCAGATAACGGCATTGCCTTCCCTGCAGAAGTCTGTTAGTCAGCCATCAGTTGAAACAAGGTCTAAAATGTATGATAAAATTATGATTATATGTTAAAAACAATGAAATATTTTGAGTTGTAAAAAGATGTGAACATAAATAATGAGCCTATAATGCAGCAACACTTGCAGCTTGATATTTGCCAACTTTTAGATTTTTCCCAGGAGCTTGTGAAGCTCTTGCTAAATTGGAAAATGTGCCCTCTCTCTGTTCAGTGAACTGGTGTTTCAGAAGGTGCAGATATGGCTGTAAAAAGTCTCCTGTATCAAGTTGGAACATCAATATGAGCCGTATGGCATGAGAAAAGCTGTGTTCCATACACTGGATGCCACTGATGTAGATCCTGTCCCGATCCTGAAGGTTGACCACACCATTTTTGGCTCTAGTTTTCACAGCAGTGCCATCTGTTCCCGCAGATGGCACTGATGGCGTTGCTTATTGTCGTATTTGCCCTCTCCACCAATTCGATGGCAGCAAACTTTGATTCAATCTTCTCTTCAGTCTGACACAAAAAATTCTCCCCCCTCATTGTTGGAGCTTTATGAGATCACAGAAGAGAAATCTGATGTGTTTGATTATTTGTGATCTTGTTCTTCTTCAGTTTTTATTTTGTGCATTAAATTTATCTTGAACCAAAGCAAATTGTTCTTTTTTAATCTAAATTATGTGAGTAGGAACATTCTATAATTAAAATGTATGGTCATTTTATGACATTAATTATAGCTGACATCAAAATACAAAAACAATCATGAAAGTACGTAATTAATGAAAAACAGAAAAATGTAACTCCCATATAACCTTTATATCTCTGCATGTTAATATTCATTAATTTCTTCATTTCAGGTGTAAAGCTTCCTCAAGCTCTCCTCGCTGCATGTACCCAACTCCATCTGCAGGTGGATCACAGACTTCCTGTCCAACAGGAAGCTGCACATGAAGCTTGGAAAACTGCTTTCAGACCCCCAGACCATCAGCACTGGAGCCCATCCTCTTCTCCCTGTATACTCCAACAGCTGCATCTCCAGTCATCAGTCTGTCAAGCTCCTGAAATTTGCAGATGACATCACCCTCACCAGTCTCATCTCTGAGAAACTGAACGTCTGGTGTCCTGGTGCGAGCTCAACAACCTGAAGCTCAATGCAGCTAAGAGATGGTTGTGGATTTCAGGAAGAACAACTGGTCGCTAGCAGAAGTAATAAATTGGTGGTAACTTTTTTCAGTTCAAATGTGGAAAAACTAAAAGCATAAAGTTTTTTTTTTAATCTATATTCAACTTTACTGAACAGTTTGTGAGCAAAACTAACAGTTGTTATTAAAACACTTTATCAATTAGTTCCTGTAAAGTGTTTCATTTAAGGTTTCTTTTAAAAAAAAAACCAGAAATCTGAGAGAATACAGATGGACTTTATTTTTCTGGTTTAGTTTCATGCTCTGTGCTCTGTTTCAACCTCCACTTGTCAGTAGTACCTTTTACACATAAACGAAAGTGTGGAAAGCATAAAAATTCATTACTCTATATTTAATAAACTGCTTGGCCTTCTCTGCAGCGTTGAGCAAATATTGGTTTAAAGCATTTACTTTTTTTTCTGTTTGCAGAGCCAGAGGGAACGGGGCATCCGTCACACAACAAACACTAAGTGATGAAAGGAAAAGTCAGGAAAGGTGGATCTGAATTGGTTTTAAGAATCTATAGAGTCTTTTCAGGGGAAGTATTAAGAGCATCTAATTCTGTTCTGAAACATTGAGGTTTTAATAAACAAACTAGAATGATTTTCCCCTCTTCTCTACCAAAAGTGACTTATAGTTTAAGTTTTTACACAAAATAATTTACAAGCTGTATAGTTAAATTACCAAAAATAAAATGTGTTTTTTTTTAACATTATTGTTGTATAATAAAATGTAAGTGAAAGATGGGGAGGGGACACGTTTTAGCCAGAAAAGGTTATTTAAAATGGAAAAAATTAGGAAATCTTTTTAACCAAATATTTGTTTCATTTAAAAATCACAAAGGAAAAACAAATATTAATCACAGAAATTATGTAGACTTTATACTTAGAATAATAAATCTGTCTCTTTAAAAACTACATCTCACCACACACATACTGCTGAAACTGTTCAAATAAAATATGTTGAATGTTATTTGCTTCATTATCAAGTTTGAGAATAAATTGGAAAGACATGAAATTACAGAAATTTGGCTTTTATTTACATAAAACACATTCATAAGTGATGAGTATTTAATCTTTACTGTCATTTCCATCACGCCACAATAAAGCCCCTTTCAGACAGATTATGAAAAACAGTAATGTTCCCGGATTCATCTGTTTCACTTTGAGTCTGAAAGCACCGTTCTGGAGTCTGTCCGCATAATCTGTTCCTTAACTGCTGAGGACCTAGTAACAAGAGTGGACATTCTGGCAGATGGCGCTTACTTTGAAACAGTGGCGTGTCTGAAAAGACAATGCCAGTCAAAGACCGAATCGAATTGTCCGCAAATGTTCCCGAACGTCTGTCTAAAAAACGGCTTAAGTAAAATACCGTAACACCTTGATGGTGCTTTTGTGATGTCACTGCAATTTATTATCAGGTAATATTACTGTAAAGCCAGGCTGTAAATTTTTTATATTAAAGAGGCCATTTCATACAAATTTCAGGACTTTGTGGGGATTTCTTCTGTATTAACCAGTAATATGAAACATTTTATATCTGAAAAACGTCAGGAAACACTTATTAACAGACCTTTCAAGCTGTCTGCATTCAAATTTGGGTGGTTCCGGCTCCTTCCGTCAGGCCTCGAGCAGCAGCTCGTTCATATTCATTATTCGAATTTGCTGGACTCTGATTGGCTAACAAACTAGCCTATGAGAGCAAGGTATACTGTTTCCTGCCCCGCTGCACATGGTAACATCAGACGTTCTCTCTTCCTGTTTGCTACGTCTTATGCTACAGCTTTTAGCCAGCAACATGCTAGGCGTGGTGTCAACTGCGGGAGCTGTCAAATACTAACTGCTCTGATTGGATTGATAGCAACAACACGGTTATTTAAATTCTTGCTGTCAGATTATTTGTAAAATGAGACTGCATTCACATGTAATCAAAGTAATTACAGTTTTTTTCTTAAGCATTAATTTAGTCAACATTATTAGTGTTTGATTTGATTTGTTTGGAGTTTTTTTTAATGTAAATGTAATTTAGTCACAGTGTTATCACATTATGATGGAGGACCTTAACACTGATACTGGCAGGCGAGAGGTGTGAGATGAAAACATATGAACCGTGACAACCCCCACCCCCCTGCTTTTTATAAAAAGGATTCAATTTGATCCAAAAGGTCTAAATGAAGCCAAATGACCAGGACAAAAGGTAAAAGCAAACAAAAGAATAGACAAGACAGGAGAGCTCAACAGGTCGGCAAGCACAGGCAGGTCTGACACACGTGGCCAAGGCGGCTCAGACCTGAGCAGAGTCTGAGTTGAAGTAAGGAGCTTACTGGCTGAGTGTTGGAAGGCTGGGTGCTGACATATGGGAAAACAGATAAGCCACATGTTGGTTGTGATGCTATACTACAGCAAAAAAAGTTGCTGACAGAAGCAGACGTGTGGCAACAAAAATACCCCACGTATCTTTAGAAGAAATGGGTTTAACATTGAGTAAGTCTAATGAATGTGTAGCATCCTTCGGTATATACTCGATCCTGTCCAGAAGTCATCAAAAGCTTTGGTGGGCAACCTCCACAAATCCTGGCTAAATAACTCTAATTCTGCCGGGTCCGTGTCTGACCAGTTCATTCTGGCATTATGACATGAAAAACTGGCAAGCAAAGTCCACACTGACTTCTGTTCATTCAACTTCATGTTCAGGAAAAGTTTAAATCCCCAGAGTAAAAACCCAAATGACTGAACAGGCAACTATCTGGACAAACACAACGGAGGGACCTACAGGGGAAACTCACAGTAAACAGACAGCTGAGTGGGAACTAGGAAGTGAACAGGCTCAGTGAAAACAAAATAGGACGTTCTAACAGAAGGCAGAACAAGGGAACCAAGGAGAGCCTGAACATAGAACAAAATTTGAATACAAAGACTTTAACCAAGAGTGTGGAGCTGCACGCTCCATGTTTAAAGACCCCTCTGATGAAAATCGTGTTTTGCGTGTTGTTAACGTGTTATTGTGGCATTTTTTTATAAGCTACATGACTTATTTTTAAAAGTTAAGCTCAAAATTGCATTTCTAAGTATTTCTACATTAAAAACGCTGTAGCAGATGAAAAATGTGTTTTAAAAAAGACTGCGTTTGTGATGTAGAAAAGCCAGTGGGCGGGTTTCACTAGCATAAACAGAGCACTTTCAGCAATGGGGAGGGGTGGAAGATCCTTCACGCCAACGGTTCCACCCACAGCACAGAGGCAAATTGCTAATGAGCTACTGCCACCATGTAGAAAGGACTTCCTAGAAAACAGCACAGGTTTTGTGAATTTGAGCGAAAACACCATAATCCTAATTTAAAGACCACTTTAAAGGGACTCTAAGGAGGTTTAACAACAAATGTATAGAACTGTACAATTTCTTCCTCATACATGCTCCAACAATGTCCTGATCACTAGAAAGAGCCCAGGCATTTTCACCGTAGTTGTCTCTATATGCATGTAAACATAATTTTATTAGTTATTAATAGAGCTTGTTCGGGTCAAACACACATTGTACTTTCCAGAGGCAATCGAATGCATCATGAAGTCATGCGCGTTCCCGCTTAGGCATAGCATTTGCTATCGCTAGTTAAAACCTGCAGAGAGAGTAGCGTTTGAAGCATGGATTCTACCGAGAACAAGAGACACACTTTACCCCAGATCCCAACCAAGAAAAAGGTACCAAGAGTTTTTCCAGCGTGAGAATCTCAGTATGAGAAAAGACCCACAGTTGGCGTCATTTTTGCTTGAAAGGTAAGAAATTATTACTAAATACATGGGGAAAAGAGTTGTATCAGGTTCTGTGAGTGAATGTACTAAGTGAGTCATCTACTCAGGAAGAATGGTTGGAACGCTCAAACACCTGCTCGTTAAACTGCGTGGGTGGAGAAGCGGAAGCTTATTCTGAGCTGCTGTGCTCCCTGCTGGATTACTCTCAGGGCTTAATTTGAGCCGGATCCTGCCGGAACAAGATCCAGGAACTGAAAGGGTGTGTTCTGGTAACTGTTTGGCCTCAGTGAATTCTGGTCTCATAGCACTATTTGCATTCCAGTAACTTTTGATTTACAAATTAAGCACAGATTACACTCGATGCTTCTGTGTCTCCTCGGACTCTCCCGAGCTCTGTGAAACCCGGAGTCATCTGAACCTGTCTCTCCTCGCGCATCTGCCTGCTCATTTCCCTGAGTTTGATCATTGTTAAAAATAAAATCAGTTTTAACGACTTTGAAATCTGAGTCCAGTCTGAGTCCATGAAAGATGATGCTGACAGGAGTTTCCGCATATTTCCTATGGTAGAAACATTTTTAAGCTGTCTGACGTGCTCACAGCTAATTTGGTTTAAATATCATGACATCGCATTTATTGTCTCAGTCGAAGTCATGCCTGCAAATCTGTAAATTGTCGAATACAGGACTGACTCAGCTGCGAGTGCATGTACACCATGCACGCCTCATGCACGAGTTTTTACCATTAAGGCTGCTGTTATGTGTTTGGCCTGACGGGGCAATCGGAAGCCCAAAAATTTCAAACTCCTTCTATTTCCTTTAAAATAGCTCAGAAGATGATCAGAGTGGATCTTTATGGTGGAAAACAAACATACACCGACACTGCTGTTACTTTGAAGAGTCCACTAATTTCTTTTTTTCAGTTTCACATCTGTTAGGCCTGTTTTACACACACTCACAGAAGGGCAGCCTAAAGACTTAAGCTGATGGGAATTTCCTAATTAACCACAGTGGAGCTTTATGTTCTGAGTATTCTGTACTCTGAATATGAGGCGCTTCACGTTGAGTAGTAGTGTAATCTTCTGCTACATAAGAGTGAGCTGGAGAGAGCTTGTGTAAATCTCTTATCTCAAATCAAAAGGAATCCAAGCTTTAGAAGACTGCAGCGTCCTGTTGTCACCTTTTGTCATCACCATCTGGTCCTTTTCATCGTTGATGCTTAATCATCACTGTGTCTCTAAATGAACAGCGAAGAAACTAAAATTACACAAAAACCTTTTGATAATGACAACATTAGTAAAGTTCTAAAGAGATTTTAAAGTAAAGCACAAAAAAGACAAATTTGCAATGCAGACACCTTGATTGAAAAAGCTAATCTCAAAGAGTCAACAGAGATCTGTAGGAACTCATTTCCTGAAAATAATTCTAGTAAAACAATAAAAAGTCGCAAGTAATTGTAATTTGCTGATATTTATCACTACCCATTTATCTAGTCATTGTTTGTTTAACAACACTCAGTCAAGACTGTGGCGATCACCCCATCTCACCTTCATTTTGCCCCCCCCACCCACGCAGTGAGTCAGCAAGAGACATTAGTCCTCTTACATTCACTGTGCAGACATGTCCATGAGCGAACCATTAAAATACATGTTTTAACAATGATTATGTCTTTAAAAATATTCATTTTTTGCCATAGAAATTTCTGATTGCATTTCCAATTGTTACTTTAAATATTTAGTATTTGTTGTATCTATAATAATCTTGATTTTCCTGTCTCAAATCAAAACAAACAATGAAATGTGAGAAACCAATAGGAATGTTAATACTGAAGCTTTTTCTGCCTTTCTCAATAACATTAATATTATTGGCTGCAGGAGCTGTCTTCAAAATGTCATTAAGACTCTGGCATTGGGCCCCGTGTAATATGTCTGTCTTACATCTTATTTCATTTTATTTTTATTACAGTACAAATAATATAGACAAATTCCTTCTGAGGGTTGAAAGTTGTGATGAACTTGTAAATATTAATGTTTGTGTCTTTTAAAGCCATAGTGAGAGGAGGTTTTATGCAGACTATTCAAAGTGGCTAAAATTGACTTTTTGCAATATGTATCGAATGACAGCAGGCTGTGTGAAGTAATGAACTTAATGTTTGTATAGCGGTTGAAAGTGAGTTTTAGCACTTTGTATATCCCAATAACATCGGTTTCCAACTTAATACAGGAGGCTTGTTTCTGAAAAAATGTAAAAAAAACTTTGAAACTGAAAACTACACTGCAAACAGATAAATAATAAGCCACATTGTGAAGAGGAAAATGAGGAAGTTTACTTATTTAAACTTAAATAAGGAAGATGCATTAATGGGTTGGGCAGCAGCGTTAAAGCTACAGTATGTAAGAATTAGACCTTGTCGTCAAATCTCCCGCAGTTCATGTAGAAAAAAAAAAAACGCCACTCGCCCCTCCCCTTCCTGATTTTTCTGTTGAGGTACCAGTTCTGATGTTGATCCTTGGATGTGGTGGTTTCTTACTTTTTGCTGCTGCTTGTTGAATTACAGCTGCTTGTGTTGAAGACTTGGCAGCCTTGCAGACTCACATGTGATTCGTTATGGAACCAGGAAGTCTGGACGTGTAAATTATGATTCTGGTCCGGGCTAGCTCTTTCAAAATGACCAAAACTAGCGACCACCCAGCTGGCTGAGATCAAGATCTGTTACAATGTGACTTTATTTTCAACATCGGTGGGACATTAGACTGTTGTGTGAGTATTTCACTGTAAAATTCTTACATATTGTACCTTTAAGTTTGTTGGTTGCCAAAGGCAAGGAGGTTATTCTGTTAAGGCCTCAATAGCATGTTGAAGAAACAGCCTGGTACCTCCTCCTCATGCTGGTCACCAGCTTGGTTGCACACTGCTGTCGGATGGAAACTTGTTCTTCAACTAATGTTTTGTCACAATTTGCTAATATGATTGTGTTGTTCACATTGTCACATTCAGCCTGCTCAAGCTGATTCCACTAGTGTTCAGTGAGGTTAGGGTCAAGATGGCAGGTTGAAGACAAGTCTTGTTTTTCCAATGGGAGAGATGGTATTAGAGCTTACACCAAATATTCCTGAAACTTGGTTTTGCGGAACACCAGCTTAAAGTTTCTCTATGGCCAAGTCATCTCCATTTGTTGGATATTTGGGTTAAGGAGTGTTGCTTGACTTCCTGTTTGTCTCATCTGCACTATTTGATTGGTTGCTGATCTGGGGTCTCTGAACTGATGTTTAGTTACACATTTACCTCATTCAGTGATAATGGTTTATGTAATACACGTAGTCTCATTGTAGCTAAGAGCAGCAGTTGGAATATGAAACTCTGCACCATGCTGAGTTTAGGTAGACAGGCCCTGAGAGCTAGTGCAGAGCCCCCAAGGGTAGCCACCCCAAGCTATTCTACTACAAACCCTGAGCAGCCAGGACCTCCAGTCAGCTGGGTGATTGTTAGAAGGAAGCATAGTCCTAAGGTTTAGACCCCAGTTAACTGTCATCTCTCTTCTGTTTCAAACCATTTTTATGTGATTTGGACTTGTTGCTTATGTATAGTAGATCTTTGAGATTACTTTTTCTGAATTGGCACAATCTAAATATACTGAAAATGATATCCAGATCAGTTAAACATTCCGTGCTTGAATTGGACAAAAACTAACGGCTGTAGTTGGGTCTATGTTCCCAGCTGCTGCTAATCAGGTACCAATCAGCCACCTGACTCTCACTAGAAGCTCTGAACAAGAGTCAGTAGTAGAAGAAGAAGCTTTACATTGTCTAGGAAGATATGGCAAGTTTTTCACGGACACAACCCAAATACTCTGCTGCTCAACCCACAAAGGCATTTTCCTCACAGATGTCGCATCATTCAAGGGGAAATTAACAGACTTTCCAACAGTGTTAGATTATATTCTCTGAAGCATTGTTGCAGCAAAGAAATACTCCACCAAAAACACATTTTCTTACCTTTTCTGCTAAGGTTGCAAACAATGCTACTATAACAGCTTGAACAATTCCATTTTAGTGCTGGGAGTCATAAGACACACAGCCCCATGAGTGTAATCATGTTGATTCATTTACAGTTTGTTTTTTCCCCCTGAAAGCAAAAAAGTCCCTTTATTTCAGTTCTTAAATTTATATTCCTTTACCTAGCACTCAAACTGAATTTATGGTCCATAAATACAGACTCTCATATTGGTTTTTGTTTTCACTTGGATTGTTTCAGGATAGAGTGCAGGAATCCCAATTTATAGAGCTTTTTGGAGAAAAATCCCCGTCACAGTCACCTAACCCTAGCCAAGAAAATAGTGTTTAGGATTTTGACACAGTTCTACCAAAATAATAGCTTGAATGAAAAGAAAAACACTCGAAAAGGAATGTACATCATTTGTATGAGCAGCAATAAAACTGAGATCAGGAACATGGGTTTGAGACAAAGCATCATATTTGCACACAACAAGGATACTTTCAAGTAAAACGGCAACATTTTGAAGGAAAGTACTGCAAAATCCGAGTATGAAATTCAAGAATCAAAAATAGACAATCTTGATTTATGGCCGTAACATGTCCTGATAAATTTTCAGACTCTAGGACCATCCTCAGCACCTCCCACTGCCATGTGCACAGATCTCATGCTAAAAGCACAAAGTATGTGAATTCCTTGGTATCATTCACACACAAACTCACAACTTCTGTTAGAATATATGTGTGAAAATGTGTGTAAATGTGTGAAAAACCTGAGTGTCCTGATGGTGTAAAATTTGAATTTAGATGGAATTGAATTTCCATTTAAAATCAAACTTAAGGTATCATCTAGAGTGAAATTATAATTAAAATCTCTAAATGCACTTGGAGACCACAGGTGACACAGGTGTAAACTCATATTAACCCTAAATTAGAACTAATTAGAGTAAACTTACTAGACCTCAATACATCAGGTAACTCCTTACCTTAACTCCTTACCTCCTCAGATAAGCGTGCAGCTTGACTCCATCACGCTGTTCCCCAAAACCTCTGCCAGAAACCTTGGTGTCATACTGGACAACCAGCTGTCCTTCAAGGAGCAGGTTAACTCCGTAGCTCGCTCATGTCGATTCGCTCTTTACAACATCAGGAAAATCAGAGCCTTCCTGACAGACCACACCACACAGCTTCTGGTCCAGGCCCTGGTCTTGTCCCGCATCGACTATACTGCAACTCTTTGCTGGCCGGTCTTCCGGCGTCCTCGGTTAAACCTCTGCAGATGATTCAGAACGCAGCAGCACGTTTGGTCTTCAACCAGCCCAAGAGGGCTCATGTCACTCCGCTGCTCATTTCTCTGCACTGGCTTCCAGTTGCAGCACGCATCAAATACAAAGCTCTGCTTCTGGCTTACCAGACTCTAACAAACACAGCTCCTACTTACCTTCACTCCTTCATCCAAACCTACATTCCCACGCGTCAGCTACGCTCAGCCGCTGAAAGACGCCTAGCGCTTCCACCACAACGTGGCATGAGATCATGTTCCAAACTCTTCTCCTCTGTT
>SSNP01000228.1:0-101754 GCA_006937955.1 Pachypanchax playfairii | reverse complement strand
AAAATTGATACACTTGATGTATCAGCGTCGGAATTAAACTGGACTCCAAACAGTCCGCCTCCTTATATTGTTCCTTCTCTTTGATTTCTTGCTTGTATGTTCTCTCAATGTAAGTCGCTTTGGATAAAAGCCTCTGCTAAATGACAGTAGTAGTAGTAGTAGTAGTAGTAGGTAAACATACATCTTTGATTTTCTTAAATGGTACATTTCTAAACATATATATGTAAAATATTGTACTTTGTAATTATATAATTCATAAAGTAAATTGGTGGCATTAACTCTGTGTAAACACCTGAAAGTGTTTTAATATTCTCTATTTGTTTATGTTGTTCATGTTTATGCTTTTCAGTTTCAATGTCATCTTAATAAAAAAACAATAAATGTAAATTATAAACTAATAATTAGAGTAAATCAACAACAAATGGTCAAATAAAAGAAATTTCAAGGAGGGGTGAAACAAAAATGTTTGTTTTTGAAAATAACAATGTGGAGTGTTAAAGGTGGGATATGGAATATTTTCATTAAAAGCTATATTTTGAATAAAATAATGTCTCCATGGAGTGTTTAGAGGGTTGTAGAATGAAAATAGAGCATTTCCTTTAAAAATTACATTTGAAGTAAAATATTATAAAATATTAATTTTGACGGGCACGACGTTGGCATTTTTTCTATTGCTTTTTTTTATTTTATTGGATAAGTGAGGCGAGCAGGGTGGTGTGTGAGGAGGACAGAGGATCTTAGGAGGAACTGCAGAAAGTTTCTGTTTGCTCGAGAAGAGCCGCGGGACAACTATGAGCTCTTTGCCACAGACTGAATCGATAATTGAGTGACAAACAGGTAGGAGCTGCTTTTATCAGAGTCAGTATGTGATCAGCGGGGCTGGAGAGCATGATTAGTGAGCTGAACTGGGTTTGGTGAGGAATATTGGTCGACCTCAGCATCGGAGCGCGTGCTCGGGGGGGTTAACGAGCCTGGCAGATGGCTGAAGGCTTTGTGTTATTCTGTTCATATTACATATACCACCTTTAATGTCCCAATTTAAAAACTGAATTTCAGAACTTAAACCATAAGACTTAAATTGTACTTTAAATGTTCAGGCAAATTTTCTAAATAAAACAATTAGATTTACAGGCTTTATTGTACGAGTTATGTTTAACTCAGAAACCACCACCACTATGTTTTTATGCACAAAACCAATTTTACAAACAAAAACCAACTGAGACAAATAGAAGGAAACTAGCTGAACTGAGCCAGCAGGGACAAAAATCAGCATTTTCAGAAAACTACATTTAAACTTTGATCTTCAAAAAACAAAAAAACTTTTGAACCTTTGAACTTTAATGAGCTATATTTTTGCTCACCACCTCAGCTACATTTTCCTGCGACAGAAGCACTCTGAAATAAAAATGGACTTCACATTATTTGTATCTGTTAACCATATTCCATTGTATGTTAAAAAAATAAATATTCATACAAATTAACAGTGAAGGCAGCTCTAAATAAGCTCTAAATTTTGAGAGCCTAGTTCTAACAAACAGAATCCACCCACTCATGATCACTGGCAGTAATGGATTGTTGGATTTGTGTCAGTTTTTGTTGTCATACATATTAGCATGTTTCCACTGGGTGTCAGTTTGCATACCTGCTAAGTGATAACACAAAACGATTGCACACTGAGTTCCACTAAGACAGGAACATAAATAGCAGCACTGGCAGAATGTGTAATAGGGAGATAAAAGGAGCCGTTATCCTAGTGGAGCTCCAACTATTCAAGATTTCACTCATTGTTTGTTTATTCCTTTAAGATTCTGCTTTCCCACATCATCAGGCTAAACCCTTTCTAAGAGTTTTAATATCACTTTTCTCTTTTCTTTTTACCTTCCGCCTGTTTGTCTTTTTACATGTTAACGACAAATTCTGTTATCTAGTGTTACTCTCACCATTACACCTGTAGCTATACCTGCTGGACCTTAATTTAAAGTTTGAGGCGCCTATTCTTTTCTTTTACTCCTGTTTTACTTTGTCCTGAGGTGAGTTCTGGGTTGGTGTTCCCCAGCAGTCCCACCCACAGGCAGAGTTTTGGGATACTCATGAGTCACACCTGACTTTGACTGTTTCTCAGTATGTGTACTTGTGTGGACTTGTGTACTTACATACTTAAAAAACGTCATCAATGGTGGACCAAGTACTGTTCCAATTCTAAGTACACATCAAAGCCAGTACGCTCATCAAGTGTTCTTGCTCCACCGATTTTATCGAGAATGCACCCATGCATCCTTCTGCGTACTTGGGCCAACAAGGTACCCCATAATGCACTGCGTCAAAAAACGTTTTACCTAACAAAAAAGGTTTACTTCTCACGTAGTCAGTTTTTTAATCTTAACATAAAGCAGCATTTGTTGCCGTGACAACGCAGTACGGTTCTAAATGCCATCCTTATACTCCCATACCCGTGGACTTTCTATTGTAAATGCCAAGAACATACTTGTCAAGACGCAAGAACATACTAGCGTAATTGAATATTACAAAATGGCCTTTAAAGCAGAACTAAGTAAGTTTTTTCACCTCAATAAATGTTTTCTAGAGTCCCTGTGGGGGTAAACAAGGACTTGGCGGGGTGATTCGTGGGTCCCTCCCCTCCCTCCGGGGTCTGTGTCCTGAAAGCAGCACTTGCAACTTTCAGTGGATCGGACCCGACTAATCTCGCGAGAACAAACCTGCTTTACGGCACTCACACTCACGTACATAAATACAAGCATGAAGCCCTTGCCGTTGTTAGCAACGCCACCCTTAGGAGCGCAAAGATGACAATAATACTCACCTGTCGAGACATTTTCTTGGTTTTGTTTTTCCTTCTTCTTGCAAAAGCGTTCTCTGCGCGTTGTTGTTGGGGGGGTGGAGGGGGCGAGGGGGGGTCTTCGGCGGCGGCGGCGGGGGAACGTTACGACAGTGAGCTTTCACAGGGGACCAGTAGGGGGAGAGCGAGAGCAAAACTTACTTAGTTCTGCTTCATTCAACCCTACTGGTATATTATTGGGATTCTGCCATTGACTAGAGCTCGACTTTTGTGGTTTGTACTATCTTATGATGTGATTCCAGCCCTGCCTCGTTGTTTAACTCTCTTGATTTTAGACTCGCTGGGTAACTTCAGTCTCCTCGGCCCGCTCGTCACCGCAGTCTCGCATCCACCATCTGGACTCACCTGTGACACCTCTGTCTCCACACTGGTCCAGGTTGGCTCCTCTTTCAGTTCTCCTTGAAAGCCATGAAAAATTAACAGAACAAACAATCTCATTTAACACAGACTTTAACACTAGAATTACTAAAGCCAACACAAATTTGTGTCAACGCCAAACCCTAGAATTACTGAGAATTTTACTGCAGTTTCTACTATCTATGTTCATTTCCTAGTAAAAGATGTGAGTTCTGCTAACTGAACAATTTACATAACAAGAGCAAGAATTTATGAAAATAAGAAAAAGTGAGGGTGTTCACTGTTTTATGCTGATTCTGTTCTTGTTTTTCTACATTAGCATTCTAAACATGCAATAATGCCATGCATTATAAAGACTTATTTAAATATGAAATAAAGGCCTTCATGTTTGTTTTAATGACACAATGGTAAGAATGTAAACCCTGGTTTCAAGTACTTTTTGTTCAGAACTGTATTTTGAGTAAAACACTCAAAAGTACCAACTTTTTAGTTTTGTAAGTATAATGTTGTGAATTATAAAACACATAAAGACTGAGATTTCATAAAAGGTAGAAACAAGTCGGGTTCTGTTGAGTCACAAAAAAGAAATAGGTTTGCAAGAAATGAAAAGACCTCATGTAAAGTGAGCTGTGTTGTGATTGGCTGTAAGTGTTTTACAGTCATAGGGAGATGAAGGAATAAACGCAGGCCAATGGATGTATCATTCTACTTATCTTCAAGAACAGATATCAGAATGTGTTTGGTACACTTGCATATAGAACGAGGTACACTGCTGAGTAGGCTTTGGCTAAGTTTCATTAAATGGATTGTGCAACTCTGACAGTGGTGAAGTTTTATTTGCTGCTGAAAATGACTCTGCTAATGTTCTAGTGTCCTCTGCAAAGTGTGCAAAAAAAAACACTATTATACATGAAAAAGTAACACAGATCCCAACATGAGGGCAAAAACAGTAGATGGTAGATACAGAACAGACTTTAAATGTTTATTTTATGTATGAAGATAAACCTGATTCAAAAGAAGTCAGTTGAAGTGCTTCGGGCATCTGGTTAGGACGCCTCCTGGACGCCTCCCCATTTAAGTATTCCTGCCATGTCCCGCTGGGAGGAGACCCCCAGACGGACGCCAAATTCATTGGAGTGACCATGTCCTCTCTGGCCTGGGATCCCTGAGGAGGAGCTTGAATTGAGGGATGTCTGGATTTCCCTTCTTAATCTGTTGCCTCCACAACCATGGATGG
Source organism: Pachypanchax playfairii (assembly GCA_006937955.1). NCBI lineage: Eukaryota > Metazoa > Chordata > Actinopteri > Cyprinodontiformes > Aplocheilidae > Pachypanchax > Pachypanchax playfairii. The sequence continues at coordinate 97,303 of SSNP01000228.1, read as the reverse complement.
ATGGATGGATGGATGGATGGATGGATGGATGGATGGATGGATGGATGGATGGATGGATGGATGGATGGATGGATGGATGGATGGATGGATGGATGGATGGATGGATGGATGGATGATAAGGCCTTCTTACAACTCTTAAGTTTGAGCTCACAGCTTGTATCTTCATGCATTTCCAAACCAAAAGCAATAGAACAATAGGTTGTCAGGGCTTCAGGGAGGTCAGGAAGTTAAGGATTTTGCACAAACTTGCACAGGCCTTAGTACTTCTATGGGGAGTAAAAACTGCAGTAGCGGTAAAGAATTCTTTAATTCTAATGTTAAAGTCAATATACGTACATCTTCTCTCCTGCATCTTGCCACTCATTCATCTATACAGCCTTTTGACACAAACCCCAAGGATACCACTCATTTTGGTACAGGTAAGATATTCCACTGCCACATGGGATACTCCTTCAAATAGTTTATACATCATCAGAAGTAACAAATTTAAAACTAGAAAAGCACTCAGAGAGCACAGACCTCCGCCATGCAGCACTTGAACATTTTGTAGAAAGTGCTAAGTCTGCATCCTTGAAAACATGCCTGGATCCAGATGGTAACTCAGATCACCCCCAAAATCTAATCAATTCTTCCGTGGGTCATTTCCGACCTTTCCTGTAGATTTAATCAAAATCCATTCATCAGTTTTTAAGTTATCCTGCTAACAGACAGACCCTGATGAAATCATTACCTCCTTGGCGGAGGTAGAAATGCTACTTTTGCTTTTATGTGCCTATAAGAGACAATTGATGACGATTTGGTACATAATGTTAGTTGGGGGGGGTCTGTTAGGAGATCCTATTACATCTTTTGTTCTGAAGTGTGCCTGAAAAATACCTGGTTTTGAGGACTAAATAAGGGCCTTTTGTCCTGATAAAATAGCATCCTTTTGGCTTTGATTCATGTCATCTTAATATTAAATTCTTTTAGTGTAACCCCTGTGTTAAACAAATAAATCAAAGGTGAAAACTCATTCAGTGTTTGAGCTATTAGGTCAGGTCAGGTACAGTTACATTTGTTCTGATGAAACCCAGCTGCTGTTATCGATAACTGAGCATCAAACAAAACAGGATGAAACTTGGAAACCAATCTATGCCAAAGGGGGTAAGAAAGAGGCACAACGCTGATTTCTATCAGTTCATTCAACTCTTTTTTTTTTTAAATCTGTTACATTCACTGTTGAAATAATCTTCAAATGCTTCAGCATGATATCAGCAGATCCCAAAGATTCGGCTTAATTTCTGAAGTTTACCAGCTGTGAGTGTTTAAGACATAAATTTGACATATGCATTTCATCTCCTACTTCATCATGTGATTTACATCGAGAACGTTATGTGGTTTGTCGTACATGTCAGATGTCTGTTTTAGATCCCAGTAGATTAACTTTGCTCTATAAAATACTACCCTCAGGCTACATGTCCCAGTTAGAGTCTTGTTTTTTCAGACGAGCTGTCTCTGACTTGATTTTCTAGTAGCCTGTTCATACACCAGACTGCAGTTGGACCCCTGTGGCCAATCAAGTGGGTTCAAAAAAAGACAAGAACAGTAAAATTAGCCCAACAAGAAAACCCTCTGCTTTTGTAAACGAATTTCCAATGCTATCAGGAGTTAGTTGCTGATTTATTGCAGTCTTGTCAAATGGGTCTAATCTTCTTGCAGGTAGTGTGTGCAAATAAACTCTCTTTGGGCTTTTCTTTTTTCTTTGTTTGCATCCACTAGGAGTAGACGTACGCCGTGTCAATCACACAGATGTTGTACATTAGATTAGATCTCGCCAGACATCAATCACAGGGGTGCAACTGGAAGCAGCAATAAAGTTCTCGTCAGGATTAAGCTGCTTTTAAATTGGCTGCAACGAACAAGATGAGCTGTGGAGTTGAAACGTTAAAGTAAGCCAGAGGATGGAGGCGAAGAGGGAGAGGAGGGGAAAGCCGTGGATAATGAGCTTTGTGAGAGAGCGGTGGGGGGGGCGGGGGGCTATGATGTTGTGTTTAACTTGAAGAATTATGGCCACGGTTGTCTGAACTGAGGAAACTTCAGGAAATTATTCACTGAGTGGTAATTAAATTCACTATACAACTTTAAATCAGCTAAATAAATAACTTTTTTCTGTTATCTTGTCTTTGTTCTTCTTCACAAGATTGTAATACGTGTTTACTTTATCTTAATCTCACACATTAAAATGTTTTAAATTAGTTTCCAGACTACTTTTTTTTCTTAATGCATTGATTCTGTTTAAATAAAAAAAAATACCTGCCTTCAGTAATTGAATTAATTAAAACAAAATCTAATTGATTTTAACCTCCTATAACACTTTGCTAATCCACATGTACATGTGTTAATGTGTGTGTTTAATAGGTTTAAAGTTGGTAGTTTATCTCTATGTTTTTGGACAGCTAGGTTTTAACAATGACAAATGGCTTCAAAATCAACAAATTCATCATTCTGATCTTAAAAGCAATTCAAAAGTGGTGGATAATTTAACGTTACTTCTTTAAATTGTCGATATTATTTAGATGTTTGTTTTCATCAGTCAACGTTGTAAATTGTCAGCACTAAAAAAGTTTGGCTGTTAATTACATGCACATTGCTAATGTGAAGACAGACTGATTACCAACATGGTAAACAAACTTAATGAATCATCTGCTTTAGCAGGGCGTCTGAATTATTAAACTTTTATTAGTATGATCCAAATTTATGCACCGCAGGTAGGTTTAAGTGCATCAGTCAAATTCCTCTGAGTTTGTTTCTTTTAAAAATGTAAGCAAAGTTTTTTAAAATCTATTTTGATCCTCTAAAAACAAGCTGAAGGAGCAAAACACAAGTTGCCCCTTTTAATTTAAGCTTGGCAATACATTCGTGTGGAAGCCTCATCACAAGATGGCTTGTGTTGGGGAGGAGCTAAGGGAAACTAATCTGTGCTAAGAGCAGCATGTTGGGAAATACATCAGGCTAAACTAAAAAATGAATTTAAAGCAACAGAAGTCCAGAACAACATGAGAAGAAGTGTAATGTTTTCCATGGATCTGATGCTAATTTAGCACTCTGCTGTATGAACATCAGCCCATGCACATGCTAATGGAAGAATGCTCCTTTAGGTTTTCACAGAAGTGTCAATATTGATACTGGCAGAGTGTCAATTACTGCAAGAGGAACTTTCATCATGGTGGTAATTAATTACTAATAATAAAGCAATATTCTCAGCAGCATACTGAAACTAAATAACATTCACTGCAATAATTATCTACTTTAAAGTTTGGTGCATGGCAAAAATCAATAATATAATCATAAACAATCTCATGGGTCACTGCTTTTAAAGCATTGACTAAAGGGAGTTTTAAACTGCTTCTAACTTTATTTAGTGGCTACCTGTGCTGCAATGCTAATGCTAGCTAACGGGAACAAAAAGCAGAGATGATCGTTCTGCAGTGTTTATTCTTATTTCTGTCTTTCCCTGAAACACTGTTACAAAAAACTATTTTTTGTTCGGATCTCCACATACTAAAAAATTGTGTTCTTTGCTGATGTTTGAGAAAAGTTACGGTTGAGTTAAGTTGCAATGTCCATCAGCCACCACAAGGGGTCTACAGTCCTGACAACCCTGCTCTTGCTGCAGTGATGCTCAAAGATTAGATTAAGGCTACTTTTACTTTTGCTTGGCTTTTTTGGAGTAAATGAAAGTGCATTTTCTTCCAGCAGAATTTATTATTTGGCAGACAAAATAGCATCATCATGAAATATTAATAAAATGTTACACCAGTACTTCTACCCCCCTCCCTCTACAAGACACAATGGTGTCATTAGCAAGTTGAGGCTTCAAAACAACAGTTCGCAACCCCATGGGGGATGTTTCGGCAGCTTCATCCATCATTTATTTACAATCTGTGGTTGGTGAACACAAAGGGAAAAAAACACAAGCGCATCCGAACTCAAGCAAGGAGCTAAGACGGTGCTCTAATTTGAACAATCAGATTTTCTGCAGACCTCAGGTCCTGTTGTTGCTTTTATATGAATGGAGAAAAAATACTTTATTTGAAAGGATTAAATCAAGGTGATGGTGTGTGAGATCTTTGATTATTTCACTGTGAAATGTGCAGAAGAACAAACAAAATCAGCAAGACTCTTCCTCTCAACTCACACGACCTGAAGAAGGTTGTGCTAATGTTGTTGTGCCTGAAATCAGAGGACATCTTAAGAGGTTTTGGGGGTCAGAGCAGCACACATAAACACATATATTCACTTTCACAACCTCCAGCAGTGTCATCATAACAGATGCTCCTCAGCAATCTTTTTATTTTAGCTGAAAAATAACCATGGGCTTCGGAGACTCAAGACAAGCAGCCCCCAGTAGTTTAGAGCAGAACAACAAAGACGACTATCATTTATCTTAAACAGGTGGTGCAACGTGTTGTGTTTCAGATTCTGGTTCAGTTATAATGATCTGTTTGACTGATATATTATTGAAGGGAGGTAGATCTGACTTGCACTGCATTGTCTTTGAAATGTATTGGCATATGTACTGCGTTTTTATCCCTTTTATTTCCATAATTATCTTAAAGTATCCGGCAACTTCAAAGGAGGAATTGTCAGAAGATGTCGCCTCGTGCTCCTGTTGCGTCTCCAGTCTCCTACTCTAACGCTTCTCCAACACAAATGGAATAATTTAATGGCTAAGTAGACCAGCAGCTGGTAGGAAGCGGGCCCAGGCAAGAGACAACACCCATTAATATGGAACAGATCTCTTACACCGGAGGATTGACTCTCAGTTTTCAAGACGAGCAGCGGCTTTACACTGGGAATTTATACGAAATGGCACATATATTTCCTGGATAGATGCCCATGTGTCTCCTCTGACGCATGTGAAGTCATTGTCTACTATTTCAGTCATGTAATTTATTTTTTCAAATGTAAATACGACACATCCAATTACATCGCTTTTAACAAAGATTTAACTTTATTCGGGAAGGACTTTCTCATGCACTTTTGTGCATCTAGTCACCATCATGCCGCATAACTAGATGCTTCTACTGGCGCGTGATGTAGTCAGTCTCATTATATTTACCCCCATGGACTATTTCATGTTTGTTTTTTTTATTTTCAGAGCAGGGCACCAACTCACCAAGTATGACACAGGTTCTTATTTCTTTCATACTGTATGTTTCTCACACATATACATATAAACACACACAGTGAACACCTCCTTCTGTGTTTGCCTCCAGTCTTGAAATTTAATGAGTGTGAAGAGTCTCTCACCTAGCTCGATGCTGAACCTGTTTTTCGGCAGCGACCACAATTAAATCATAAAGCACGCTCGAGAGAATGAAAATAAACCAGTGAAGTAGACAGAAATGCAGCAGCCGAACGTGTTGGGAGATATTTCTGTCTTTGCGCCGTCCTGAGCTGCGAGTGTGATCACGTACAGGTACAAAGTAAGCCTCTTGACAGCGTGTTCTTCTGCTTGAGGAAACCTTACATAACATAACCACCGGTTACACGGTGCAGAAGCTTTAATGGGAAATGAGAAATTTAGATCATTATCCCGAATTCTGCCTTTTCTCATTTTCTTTCTGTCCAACACAAATAAGCATCAGACAGATGGTACGATCGAATGTTAAAGAGTTTTTCTGTCAGACGTATAAAAATGATTTAATTATCTAAAGCTGGAGTTTTATTAGGTTTCAGTATTTGCTTATGATGGGTTAGCCACAACATAACACTGTTGGGCAACTGTGATTAAATTTGTTTATGTTTTGCAGGATGGTAACAGATTTCTACCACTCTTTACTCATCGCTCTGTCATAACATAATGATGATAATATCAGCCAAACACCCACTGCTACGGTGTCACCATGACTAATAAAAAATAATGTCATGATGCCATAAAATATACCCAAAAACAGAGGTTTTGATGGGGGGAGCAGTGGAGCAGCGAGGCAGGGATGTTGCATGCATGTCAAAAAACGTGTTTTTCCCTAAATGAAAATGAAAGAGTGGCGTTTCAGGGTTTTTTTTTCCCCCTGTGGAGTCTGTTGTCATGAAATATTGTTTAAGGGCTCCTAAAACGCTGTTTTTGTGTGGACGCGAGGCTTAAACATTTTCCAAAACGTTTGTGTACTCTGTTCCCGTGTAGTAAAAAGCTGCTCATCGGTGAAGAGTGCGGCTCCAGATATGCCTTTGCTCAGAGGTAAATTATTTGTAATTAGCATCTAATCAGTTTGTCAGCCGAAAATCTAGCTGACAGCATGGAATGTAATATTGTCTTTAGCAACAAAAAAAATAATTTCACACCTTTAAAGTCTCAAAGGAAGTCTGCAGAAAATTAATTGAATTTTCTGCAATAAATGAACCTAATCTTCTTTTCCCTACAACACTATAAAGAGACTCTGATGAAAGATAAAGTGATGCAGCAGGTAAAAAGCTTCAGTTTAATTATGTCATTAAAGCATAAAGCCAATAATATTTTAGATTTTTATTACATTACAGGATCATTATTTTGAGTCTTTAGTTGGGGATCTAAAATCTCACTTGACACAAGTTTAAAATCAATAAAGAAATCTGAATTTGTCACCATGTCCAGTCCTCAAGGGCCGGTGTCCATGCTGTTCCCTGTGATTCAACACACCTGGTATAAATTAATGACTCATTAACAGGCTTCTGCAAAACTCTATAATATGCTGACGAGGTCATTTGGTCATTTGAATTAAGTGAGTTGAAGCAGTGGAACAACAAAAAGCTTTAAGAGCTCAGACTTCGAGGACGTGAATCACTAAAATATTTTTCAGGTGGCTGATTGAGAAGTTTTCTGACCTAAACTATCGGTTTCCTTTATTTCAATTTATCTTTTTTGTACCTGTTTGTAGGTTATGTTGAGTTAAAACCATCTCCATTTGGGGTCTGCCATCTGACTTAACCCCGCCCCTTTCTGCAGCTATAAAAGCAACCCTCCAGTGGGCAGTCAGTCACTCTTCACTTGGACCACAGTCACTCCGTCTTTACAGTTGTTTGATGGGGAATGAATATTGTTTTCTTCTGCCTTGTGTCTGAATTTTGTGTCAATCATCCCACGTGACGAGTCTCACCCAAGTTCACCAGTCAACGTGTCTTTGGTAAGATATTAAAACAAAATGTCTGAGAGTGAATGCTAACTTTAAAAAAGGCTCCATATTAACTAACTGATGTAAGCAAACCTAAGTTGTTGTTTTTTTCCTTTTTAAAGCAGTACTAAAAAACTTTCCCAATTTCTCCACCCAGTGGTTAAAAGCGGAATTACAACTGTCGTAAACAACCGTGTCTCAGACGGCCATTGCTCGAATCAAAGGAGTTTGAGTGCAGATGTTTACTCTGGTTTTAGCTCTTTCATTGTCTTGCTAACGCTTTCTTTGCCTCGCCTCAGAATACATCACTCTTTTTCTTTCATGTTCCAACATGATGTCAACAAAAAGCAAACTCCAGTCAGTGAGCCGAAAAAGCTAACTGCTAGCCTTTATAGGAGCGAATGGCGACCGCTGCTGCAACAAAGTTACCGCCCACTCACGGCTGTGACCCGAACCACTGAGGTTATTCAGTCTATTGTCGGGCCATCGCAGGCGCACAGAGTGACGTCTAATATGAAGATGGACATGTTTTTCAGTTAGCATTGACTTAAACGAGTTTCAAAACAGTAGCTTAAACTTCTAAGAGTTATTTTGTACTACTTTAAAGCAGGTGTCCCTATGTGAATACGAGCTTTGAAGAGTTTTGGGGCAACATTTAGACACCTAGCAAAACAAAAATAACTCAGTGATTTTGTCCAAGTTCAAAACTCCATTTTGTATTTTGGAGCCTCTTTATGGACGTCAGTCTGAGTTTTTGTGCACTTTGAATTTGAATTGAGCGTTTTGGTATCACTTCTGTTCCCTGTGTTCAGAGTAGAAGTAAAAATGCATTGATTGATACAACATCTGCAACTCTGACCTTTTATAGCCCCATCTTACTCATTAAATATATTTTCTAAAAAGAATCTGAGGGTCTGTTTGCACCAGATTTCTTTCTGAATACAAAGATTGTTTGATTCTGTTTATTCCAACTGGTGGAATAAATGGCAATGGTGTTGATCGATGTAGATGGTGGACATGTTGTCAAAGTAAATGATGTGTTGGAGGATTTATAAGCTGTCTGTGTTACACAGGTGTCTTCACATCCTGCATCAATGCTCATGTTATTGAGCCAGATTCAAGTCTTATTGAAAATAAATGTTTTAATCAAGCATAAATGTCTACCATAGAGGTGATGATGGGAGTTGTTTCAACACAAAAATCCTTTTTTCTTTCTTTTTGTTGTTGTTTCAGCATGTTGTCAGCTGTGTTCAAACCTTTTATCTTCTGTTCTCATCGTGGGCCGAGCAAAAAAACAGAAGAAAGGAGAAGATGGTGAGGTCAGAGGATTCATCATGACACGCCAGTTACTAAAGTCAGATTGGATCTAAATCTTAAGAAAAAACCATCAGTTTGATTTGCTGCGAGTCAAATTAAATTAAATCAAACTGAATTACGGTCTCTTGTATCCTCAAGGGTCTCCACAAATGCCATTATTTGGAATGAATAGATGGGAACAACAAAAACGCAACAGTGCATTATCAAAAATGAAGAAGAAGAAAGCTCATTAGGGAACAATCATGATGGAAACTGCAGAAACAAAACCATCAGTCATAGCATGAGCACAGACAGGGGTAAATGGAGATTACAAGCTAATAAAAACATGGAATCTATTAACAAACAAACAAATAAAAAATCTTCAGAACATTATCACACAAATGTTTGAACCAAACTTCCAGAACAAAAAAACAAATAGTCAATAGAAATAAATTGCAAGTAAAACCCAACGAATGAACAACGATGAACCCAAACGCAAAATGTTCTTATTTTTATTTTAATGATTTCTTTTTCATTTTAATTTCAATTCTTCTCAGTTTGCTGCAACACACTTATGTCTCTAAATGTTGTGGTACAGTATGTTTTATTTTTGGCTGCTTAGTGTGAGGGGTTTGTGGACAAGCTGGAGAAGGTCCATTAGAAACTGGTAGTTTACCATCTGGAAAGTGATGCAATCATCTTATTAGATTGGTTGCAAGAACGCTGGATGAGTTCTACATCACATGGAAGGACCATCTCAACCACCTCATGGATGCGTTGTAGTTATACAAAAACACCCCACTAATAGATCTTATCATCCTGTATAATAAGAGTGCAAAAAAGTTGTAACTAGAAAATCACTCAGACCTCCATCAAGCACCTCAGTTCCTCCATATTGTGATTTACACCAAAATTAACAGTCTCACCTTTGTTGTTTCTACATTATCAGATTCACGGACCATGAAAACGTATTTAGCAATTAGACTGACATTGATCTCATTATTAGTTAGTTATTCATGGTGATGGTGGTTTTCTTCTGGACTGAGCTCCAGAACTTTAGAAGGAACATCAGATCTGTTACACACGTCTGATTCTACAGAGTCTGGACTATGTTTTGGTGTTTGTAAGTTTATACCATCATTTATTCTGCAGTGATTAAAATTAAAGGTTCCTTTTTTGTCTTTACTGGATCAAAGTGTCTAGAATTTTGTAATGATCCAGATCGATCCTTGATCCAGACCAGTCTTTGATCCAGATCAGTCTTTGATCCAGATCAGTATTTGATCCAGATCAGTCCTTGATCCAGATCAATCCTTGGTATCATGTAGAACCGGTTGGAAACGCACCCTGAAGTTTAGTTAACAGACATCTGGATCATTTATTGTGGAGTTACGTGCAGATATGTTAAAAACAGCTCTATCTCACATGATGAAGAATCATTTGAAAATTACCTTGATCCAGACGGTGATCAGGATTACCCCCAAAATCTACTCACAAAATTTCATCAAAATCCATTACTAATGTTTTGAGTTATCTTGCTAACAGACCAACAGACAGAAAGTGGAAACCAAACCCTTGCAAAAACATTACCTCCTGGCAAAGGCAATAATAATAACGATAATGACTTTATAAAAAACATTTTCAAAGTGTGGAACAGAAACACTACTACTACTACTACTACTGTCATTTAGCAGACGCTTTTATCCAAAGCGACTTACATTGAGAGAACATACAAGCAAGAATTCAAAGAGAAGGAAAAAAATATAAGGAGGCGGACTGTTTGGAGTCCAGTTTAATTCCGACGCTGATACATCAAGTGTATCAATTTTTTTTTTTTTTTTTTTTTTTTTTTTTTTTTTTTTTTTTTTTTTTTTTTTTTTTTATTTTTTTTTTTTTTTTTTTTTTTTTTTTTTTTTTTTTTTTTTTGTGAGAGATAAATTCTCAAATCGATATCATAAATCATAAATTACTCCTACATTAAGACTGAAAGTGTTCTTTAAAGAGGTGAGTCTTAAGTCTGCTCTTAAAAGTAGCTGCAGACTCTGAGGATCGGACCGAGTTTGGTAGGTCATTCCACCATCGGGGGACAACAGAGGAGAAGAGTTTGGAACATGATCTCATGCAGAAACAGATCAATAAATTACCAATGAATCAAAAGATAAAATCAATGCAAAATAACAAAAAACACAGTCAGGCTGAAGATGAAAAACAGACATTTAAATGATCAGAATAGTGTTGAACTCAATTTTAGGGTGTTTAAAATTTACCTTGAAATAAATGTAGCTGTAGATAATAAATGCTGATAAATAATATATTGATCCACAATGATTCAATCAAAACATTGTATTAGAATCCAAACACATGTTAAAACACTGATCCTAAACTTCTAAACTAACATGACTTTGTGAAAAAGACAGTTTTGCACTTTTGAATGATTTTAAATGAATATTTTTTATTCAGTAACACTTGACAGAGCCGTCTGTGAGGTATTTTGAAAAAAAGAGTCTATCCCTTCACAAGTAAACATATAACAATCATTTAAACTGAGCATTAGCAGTAAAGCTACTTACTGAATAGGAGCTGCTGTCATCAAACTCCACCACCAGCTGTCTGTATATGATACTTATTACAGCTTAACTTTTATGTTTTGGCAACAAATGGACAGCTTGGAGCATTAAAGGTGGATTTTCTTGTACCTGGGATCTTAATGAAGTGAAATATCCCGCTGGTTTTTAAGTAAAGGCTCAAATTTAAGTAATCCTAATCTCAGTCCTATCATCTAATCCTCCACTGTCAACCCCAGCTTCCTTTATGAGGCTTTTATGTGCATCAGTCACATGCTGCAGGTTATAGCTGGAGTTGGAGTGTCGCTGACATCCGTCTCTCTGAGGAGAGACCACGTTTAACAAAAGAGATGCCTAATTTTTCCCTACAGACATTTATCCCCTCGACGATTCTAGGATTAGCTGTTTCTCTATTGCAGCATGTCTGAGGCTTTGATGGAACGGAATCATGACTTTCCTGTGAGTATGCATGTGTATTTGAGAAATTCAGTTCCGTTTTCATGTTATTTATATAGAGCCACAAAGTCTTCTCAAAGCACGATACAAAAAAGCAGTAAGTTCAATTCACATTAAAATCCAAACCGGGTTCAGATTTGAAGCTAAAGGAACATTTGTAGTACTTTCAGTCTGACTGAATGATTCTCTGCAATGTTTCTGTGTTGCTGTTAAAATCTAAATAGTTTGTTTCACAGGAAATAACAGTGAGTATGACTTGTGTGGTACTACCGTCAAGAAACAAACAATATTGTAAAATGGAAAAGCAACATCAGGGCTGATCAAGTTCTACTGGAGAAACATATTTTAAGAAATTGATTTTAAGGAAACAGAACAGTGTTTCACAGCAGTTGGTTTGAACCAAAGAATGAACAAAAATAAAAGGATGGAAGGCTTAATGAATGAATAAATAAACATGGTCACTAGAGAAAGACAGATTTGTTTGTTTGGTCCAGATTCATGAGCTGTTGGCTAGTTCAGCAGAGCCAGTTTAGAGGTTAATTTATTACACCTCACATCAACTCGTTGTTGAAAAGCTTCACATTGATTTATTCAGAAACTAATTTATAAACCTTACTTTGTTGTCTGTTCTGCATTACACACTTTTTGTTGAGTTTAGTTATCATTTGCAAGTTCAAGTAGCGTCAGCAGCTAGCTGTAGCATTTCCAGCGTGGCCTGGTGAGACTGAAAGCTGTCTAAAGGGATATAAAACATTATTTTTATGAACAACTATGATTCCTTTGACATGGGAGTTGTTTGAAGATGTCAGCAGTTCACTTTCAATCTCAGCCTTGCTCAGTAGCCATTAGCTTCTCAGTCTAGTCCGAATTAATCTCTCTTTCTCCCAACTGAGGTCGATCAAAGAACCGTCTACTGTCATAATGTCAGAACAAGACAGGATAAGTTGAACCAGAGACTGGTACAAAGGTAAGGTAAGGCAAAAGTTTACTGTAATACATAATGTGTGAGCTTCCCTGCTGCTAACGCTAACCCTGCTGGGGAGGAATGTGTATCTGGAAGCAGAGGAGAAGCAGGTTAGAGAGAGCAAAGAAGAAGGACAAAGTTTTTTATAGAAGTTGTTTGTTGTTGTGATTGTTTGGTTTTTTTGGAGGTTTTGTAGGATGAGGGGATGCAGAAGTAAGGAGGAGGAAGAAGAGGAGTGTAGGTGAGTCAAGTGGGTGAGGCAGAGTTGTTCCTGGCAGATTTGCTTGAGTCCCAATTGGAACCTGAAGTTTCCTCTAAAAGTTAGCAGTTTCCTTCACTCTGTACTGGTCCTGACAGAGAAGGAACATGTTACTCACACCAAAATGACCTGCGAGGAGAAGATGCGTAAGTTATTTTTTATTTTGAGAAAATATTTAAAAGAATTACTTGACCGAAATTATCACAAATGGGACTTTGGCAGCAGGTGCAACAAAACGGCAGCAGCAAGAGGAGGAAGGAGTCAAAGGAGGAAAAGAAAAACGAGAACTCCCAGAACCCTGATAATCTACAACAGGTAAAATGTTAATTATTCATAACGCTCCTCAAAAACCCTGAAAGGATCTGAATTATTACCTTAAAAACACAGAGTGCAGGTATCAATTAACTAAAAACAGCTGCTCTCTGTGACAGTAAATGTGTTATATTTAATCTAAATCACACACAAAACACTTTTGATCCTTCTATTACTAAATAATATCAGGATGGTTTTTAAGTTTTTGTGTTTTTTTTTATATACAGACTTTAAATTGAGAATAATCATCTACAAAAAGGCTCAGAAAGTCTGCAGCTGAACAGACTCCAAATGCATCATTTACTCCACTCTGCTTCCTTGGGCAGTAGATTAATTGTAAGTACAGCCTCTTATAAATCAGTCTTCTTTACTCCTTTGCCCATCTCAGAGAGCAGAAAACTGCCTCAAGGCCCCCAAAGGAAGGAGTGGTCCTTCACACTTCAGCTTCAATCAAAGGCTGCTCAGCCAGCGTAGCATGTGAGGAGAACTTTTGAAGTTTTTCAGAGAGAATAGCTGCAATGAACTGACCACGGAACACCTGTCACAGTAAATCATGAAGCATGTAGATCACATATTCTGGCCGGTACGGTTTACCTTTCCCTGAAGAAGGTGCAGTCCTGTATAGTTAGTGTGTTGCACGGTGAAATGCTTCAGACAGCTTGAAACGTGAAATCCCACAAGTAAATAATCTCAGAACAATATCACGAATCGACTAAAAACTCAACAAATTTCGCTCTCTGGCCTTCTAATCCCGCTGAAGTCACGTTTCAAAGTTCCCTTCAGCTTTTATATAAAGCAGAGAATCGGCTGCCTCCATAATATATTTCTCACTTACTTATTTTATCAGCAGCAGACTGCTCTGATCATCTAGTGGGGGAATTTTCACTGCTCCAAGAATGGAATCCAAATCTTGTGAAGCTGCTTTTAGTCACTCTGCCCTGAAACCTTTGCAACAACAGCATGCCAGATGACCCGCTACGTGCCCCCAGTCTTATCGCTTTCAACACCAGGTTTAGAACATTCCTCTTCTGCCAAGCTTTTTATTAGTTTTTATCCAAAGCCCTGGTGTGATTGTGTGCATGTTTCGTACACTCTTGTGCGTGTGTCTGTTTGGGCAGCAGGGAGGAAGGCGCCTTAATCTTGTGTCATGCATTTTGGGTTCAGTCTTTTCATGCTGGCAGTGTTGTTTTTCTTATGAATCACACTAAATATACCTTTGTGTGAATGCAAAGCAGAAGGAGCCACTGAAGAATGAAGAAGAGTGAAGTAAAGCAGCCTTGAGGTTGTGTTTTAACAGTCAACCATGTAACTCACTGTATTTTTAACATGATTTATCAAGTCTGTGGTTAAATAGAAGTTGTTTCCTTCTGGTGTTGGTGGAATGTTAAACAAAGGCAGAGTGATTGTTTTCACTCCAGCAATCAGTCAGAAACTATCGATTGGATAAAAAAGAAGCGAGTTTACGACAGACCCAAAAGGTGAAGTCACTGTAAAAGTTCTCAGTACTTCTGAGTCTGATCAGGCGCCGGATCATTTTGACTTATTCTGATCAGTGTTTTATTATTTTTAACATGAGATCAAATATTTCTTTTGTTCCGATGGGGATATTTTCTTGAGCAGTAGCTCAGGAGGTCATTTGGTAACTGGAGGGTCACTGGTTTGAATCCCTTCTCCATCTGGAAAAGATCGCTCGGTCGTTGTGTCCCTGGGCAAGACACTTCACTTATCCTGGGTGTTTGATAGTGATCGGAGGGTCCGGTGGCACCTGACAGCCTCACCTCTGTCAGTGTGTCTCTCAGGACAGCTGTGGCTACAACATGTGTATAGTTTATCACCACCAAACGTGTGAGCGTGTGTGAATGGGTGAATGACAGACTGCATAAAGCACGTTGGGAGTCGTAGGATTTAAAGAATGTGCTATACAAGTCCACATCATTTACACTTTATAAACATGAGTTCAATCATGCCAAAACTCTCCAAATATTAAACAGTTAAACCGTTGACTTGTTAATGTTTTGTAGCTTTGTAGCAGAAGGAATTAATATATTCCTAAATCAGATTAAATTACAAATTGGCATTTAAAAAAATTCCAGCTCTGTGTAAAAATTTTGAGTCATTTTTTTCAAAACATTTTGCTACCAAGCAGCCAGACATTCACGTAACTTTCATTCAACTCTTCAGGCTTAGTAAGGTTTTGTAGACTTTGTTGTCATTTTGTTTCCTAATTTAAAAAATTTCCAGGGGTCTCATTTATAAAATATTGCGTAGAAACCCTACTAAAAGTGTACGTACGACCAAAACAAAAAGTTTGCGTACGCCAAAAAGATTTCAGATTTATAAAACCATGCGTACGCACAGTTGTAAGCAATTTCCCCTTTATACATCACACTCGTGTCCCGCCCTGAACACGCCCAAACCCAGCCATATAAGGTCAATGCAAAGCAGGACATGAATATTGATGCATATGAGGAAGACAGGAAATATTGCAACTGAACAAAAAAACAAGAAAATAAACTTCACAGAGACAAAAATTAAAGTGTTAGTGGGTGAAGTGGAGGCTAGGAGCGACATTTTATTTGGTGGAAACAGCAGCGGTGTCACAAATAAAAGAAAAAACTACGAGTGGCAGCGTCTGCAGTGCAGACTGTCCCAACTTTTGCTTTGAAAGTGGCGTACGCTACTTTCAGGCCCCATTTTGTACGCAAGGTTTATAAATGAGACCCCAGATCCTTCAAAACTTTCAGAGCCACTTCATACACAGATTTTTCATATAAACATAGACTGTATAATTTATAATTGAATAGGCAGCTGGTGATCAAGTTGTCCTTTCAGAATGACAAAATGTTTGTTCTCTGCTGAACAAGTCACAGTTTTATTATGACGTTGATTAGAATTAGTCAAACTTTTCTCTGACAGTTTTGCATGTGAGCTGAACAGATGTTGGTGGTGAGCAGTGACTGCTTCAACATTAACTATATTTCTCAATTGCAGGTGTGTCTGTAATGCTAGTATTTGTGGTCATGTGTGGTCCCACAATTAAAGATACAATATATAAGAATTAGATCTTGTCATATAGAAAAAAAATGTCTGTTCTCAGCCCCTCACCCCCTCCCCTCCTTGATTTTTCTATTGAGTTGCCAGTTCCGATGTTGATCTTTGTTTTGTTTCTCTTGTATTTGTTCAATTTCTCAATGTCTGAAGGTCTATTTGTTCAGCGTTGGGTTTTCCTAAATGCGTTTGAACGCCCCATCACGTGCAGCTCGGCTGCTCAGTTGGAAGGATGTGGTGGATTCTTACTTTTTGTTGCTGATCCTTGTGGAATTACAGCTGCTTGTGTTGAAGACTTGGCAGCCTTGCAGACTCACATGTGATTCGTTATGGAACCAGGAAGTCTGGTCATGTTTTTAAAACTAGCAACCACCCAGCTGGCTGAGATCAAGATCTGTTACAATGTGACTTTATTTTCAACATCAGTGGGACATTAGACTGTTGTGTGAGTATTTCACTGTAAAATTCTTACATATTGTACCTTTAAGTAAAGTTCAGTTGAGCTAAATATCAACCTGCTTGGTTAATTTCTTTTTGAGCCTGCAGGATTTGGGGGAAGTAACCTGCAACAATTTGAGCCCAAAAAGAGGAAGTGCATGAGGAACATAAAAGCAACAAAAACTGTTGATTCCCTTCTCATCCAGTGTGGAAATAGAAAGGTTTTACTACAAGTGGGTCTCGTTCTCCATTTGTTTTATCTAATGGAAACCTGGATGATGATCTCCATCATCAGGTGTATGAAAGAGTTGAATGTGGCTGATAGTGTAAAGCGCTTTGAGTGGTTTTCAACACTAGACAAGAGCCATTTAAATGCAGCCCATTTAGCATTTCACAAATAAATGAATATACTATATGTGAAACGCTGCATTGTTCCCATTGTGTTGGCTTTCACAAGCTGCGGGGCAGCAGTGAATTGCCTACTTTACTCTCTCACTCAGAGGCTGTTGCTTGGCACACTAATTCGCCTGGCAGGCTTAAAAGTACTTAAGAGTAAAATTTTTCCCTGCCCAGCCCGACTGCAGTCAGCCTCAACTGACTCCAAGTGAATACTAATTCTGCTCATTATCTGTTGGATTTGTGAAAAAGCAACTGTCAGCTGGTCTTACAAGGCTGACACATGTTCAGCATGAAACGTTCTGCTGACGTGGAGCAAAATACTAATTTGAAAGAAAAATCCTCAGTGATGCAGATGGTCACTTTAGCGATGCAGCCGAGGGTTTTCACATTAACTACACTCAAAACTGTAAATTATATTGTAAATATGAAAAGAAAGTTGGTTGTTGTCACATGTACTACTTAGATCTTTCACTAGAGGGCAGAAGGAACATTCGGTACAGTAACGTTTTTGAGCAAAGTACTAATCCTGTTAAAGAGGTAGAGGTAGGTGAGACAAATATAAGTTATTTGGCACCAAAGAGTTAATGATCTCCTCTTTGTTTAGAGTTCAGTGTATTCAGAGGCCATTTCATACAAATGTCATGACTTTGTGGTTATTTCTCAAGTATTAACCAGTAATATGAAACATTTTATATCTAAAAAACGTTAGGAAACACTGATTAACAGACCTTTCAATCTGTCTGCTTGAAAATTTGTCCCGGTTCGGCTCCAACTCATTAATATTGATTATAACAACAAACTGAGAGCAAGGCTTCCTGTTTCCTGTCCCGCTGCGCATGGCAACAGTGCACTGAGTATCTTCCTGTTTAATACATGTTTATGCTAACAGCATTTAGCCAGCAGCATGCTAGGCGTGGTTTCAACTGGGAGCTGATGAATACTAATGAACAAAGGAGTTGTGACGAAACAAATACAGGGCGTTTAAACTCAATAGAACTCGGGTTTTATCACCACCTGCGTAGTTTGAGAGATTAAAACTGAAAGAGAAGTTGTTGACCTGTTTTCACACCCACTATAAAGGTAAGAACACCTGTGGAGCTAAAATATTCAACAGAAACCTCAGAAAAAATGTTTTTAATGGAAGGGCTTCTTTAAACTGTGTTTAAAATAAATAAATCTGAGAAACCGATTAGACAATATTCACAGATATAGAATTTAAAGGAACTTTAAATCAGTTGCTGCTCTAAGACCTTCAGGTTTACACTTTGTTGTTCTTCATTATTTATGTTTGTTGCTAGAGGGTGGCCAAATAAAAGGGTAAAATTTGGAAGTAAACATCCGCTGGGTCATGATTAATTCCAAGGATCAACATGTTTACAATAACATCTCATCCATTTCTTGCGTGACTGATTTAAAAGCTACCTTCATGGCCAATACTGATTTAAAACAGATGGCATGGCTTCTTTTTGGCAGACACCTTGAAAAAAACTAATGCATTAAAACACAGAAGTCTTTTGGGATTTTTTTTTTCCATGTTTTGCTCACAAGGGCCTATTGATTACTTGTCCAATGACAGCAGAGGATGCGCGGTGGACGCCTAGAGGTCATCTAATCTAAGGGATATACAGATACATCAAATGTCGCTCTCTCTTGTTAAAATAAACACAACAGATTTTTAAAGCTTCTTTTTGAGGAGGACCAATAAATTAAATTAGGTTTTTGACCAAATAAACTGATCAGACAAGATTCCCAGTGCAGGAACTGACAACATACTGTAGCTACAAATGACAGAGATAGAATATGTCATTTAATTAAAAAAAAAAAGTATAATGAGAGATATTTCATTTATAGTTTCCAGTCACAGCAAACCTCACAGAATAACTTAAGAAGCAGAAGACGTTCGAAAACCTTCACTTCTTTGGCGTAATTATCACTAATTAAGTCATGTGGGAGAAAAAAAGCGCTTTGAACATTATCTGCCTTCTTTTCTTTTTTTTTTTGACGTAAAAATCTCTACAAGCATTTTGCCGACAGGAAGTACACAGATAAAGGCGTTTTAGTAGTCAGCAAGACGCCTTTCAGAGTCTGCCAGTATCTCCCTCTGGGTGCAGGCTATGTGGTGGTGTGATCGAGCAGGGCAGCTCAATGAATGCAGATATATTTACTCAGAGTGTTGCTTTGGGAAACATCAATCCTATGTGCGTCTTTCCTCCGAACTTGGGAGGCATCATTGATCCACAAAAAGTGTTAAATGATTTAAGAGTGAGTATTCCTCCAGCGACACTTCTGCACCCGCCAAAGGGCAAAGCTTGTAAAGAAGAACAAACAAAGTGTGAAAGAAGTCTGAGTATGTTTGTTGGGAAACGTGAGGACAAAAACAGAAGAGAGGATTGAAAAAAAAAAAAGTACTTATTAATTTATTTTGCTTTGGATAATCACAGCTTCATTAAAAGCTCATGGAAACTTCTCCTAAAATAACCCCATGGAAAATGTGCAGTCATGCTGTAGGTCGTGAATAATGCAGCCAGTATTTTTAGTTTAAACATGAGAAGAGCTGTAATGTAGCAGAACCATTAGTCTGAAGGAACATAATTAGTGACTTTTGTTTAAAAATCTGAGTCGGGATGTAAGATGGATAATAATGTACTAAAGGAAAAGGATTTTGAACGGTTTTAAAGGGTCTCATGATGGAACTTAAGTTGATGTTTAAAAGTGAGGTTCAACTAGCAGCTTCCTGTGACATGACATTTGACTTGATCATGGTTTCCTGTATACGCAAATGTTTTCACGATAAAAATGACTGTAAAAAAACGCAAATCCTCCACGAACTTTGTTACACGCGAACATTAACTTCTACTGATCCGTCACAACAGCAATAGCAGCCCTCCAGCTGAGTGTCGAGGCATTTTGTGACAGAAATTTATTTCATTTTTGTGGATATAACGACACTAACTGTGTGGTAACAAACTTTATTTCTAAATGGATTACCAGTTCTGTCAATAATGGATACGATGTAGAGAGTAAAGATGCCGTAGTGTTCGTAAGTTTGCTTTTTTCTGCTCAATCAGACTGACACCTTTCAATGCAAGCGCTAGCCCTACCAGCGTTTCCGCCAGTATCGTACACCACATGACGTGTGCGTTGAAATTGTGTTGTTTTTAAAAACTAGTGTCAGGCCCCAACTGCAAACATTCTTTTTAACTGGCTCTTCCAAATGTGGAGCACCCCATGTCCAGTGGGTGCTACACGACGATCTGGAACTGCTCCATCTGAAACCGTCTATAAAAGGGAGGAACATCAGGTATAATATTTTAAGCTGATTGGAGGACACGCCAGCAAGCGTCTGTCTATCATGATTTGTCTTCAGCCAATAACAGTAAATCAAGTTCTTACAAATCCAGTCAGAAGAAAAGCAAAACACATCTTTACCACCAAGAAATGCACAAAGTTCTTACCTTTGCTCATTTTTCAATGAAGAAATCATCTCTAATTCTCCTAAAACAGATTAAATATCCGCTTTTATGCATACATCCACCGGCACAGCCATGTTTGTTTTACTTTGCCTGCCTGGGCATTTGCTGCCAATCATACCTGAACACCCGCCCCAAAGCACAATGCTAACAGGTCCGAACATTTTGTGACCGAGTTGGACGGTTTAGTTGGAGCAGTACAAGATGGATTTTTGTGGGTTTGGAAAACTCCAAATCTCACAAGAATCCATCTTCCAGCACAAGGCTACTTTTGGACCCCAACCGCTAAATATTTTAGCCGCAAAAATATTTGCATCTATCTCCTTGTGCCTTCTCTGGACTCCTTTCCTTCCCACTCATCTTCCTCACACTTAATCTTTAGTTCTCTTATCCCACCCATCCTTCATCCCTACCCATTTTAATCCTAGTTAGACTTGTTTTCATAAAATGGCCACAATGTTTGTCCTCTGAGACAACCCCCCCACTCTAAGTGTCCTCTAAATAGACTCCCCAGAGGAACCTCAGCCTTCCAATTCACGTTTAACCTTTCATCCCAAACACCGAGTAAATCAGTAAAGTCTATTTGTTGTGGCACGAACCCTGATAGTGAAAAGGAAGATAATGGTTTCCTGTGGTTGGTATTAGTACCCTGTCACTGAAAATTAAACATCTCGCATGATAATTTTCTTCTCTGCAGCCTCCAATGTGGAAAATAAGAGGCTCTCTGACACCACACTGTTTACTTTGATTAAAAAACTAGAATTAAATGAAAAGACACTTTAAGACCCTTATAATTACAGCAACTAATAATATAGTCTAATCAAAACTTAGAGACACGACCAAGAAGAATAAAGAAGCAGAGTTGGCCCTTCACTGTCTGCAGGTAGAACTATATGTTGGATTCCTTGGAGGAAAGTCAAGCTTTAATTGATAGATCTTTAGTTATTTAAAGAGATGCTATATATTAATTTACAGAATAGTCAAATTTACCATTATTAACTTGTTACTGTTTTTTCCTTCCTATCCAAAAGTTTTGAAAATGATCTGGCAAGGCTGCTGAAAAAGCAAATAAAAGTGGATATTTATAAGGAAGTAGGAGTCTAATAAAAGACCTATGAATATTAGGTTGGAGTTTTCCACTTACACAACACTTCATGGGATGTTTTAGACGTAGCTGCTTAAATGTTTGGCCCTAGCTTCATCCTCTGGAACAGGGCTGACCCTGAGCATAGGTCACTCAGGCCATTGCCTAGGGCGCCATCTACTGGAGGGGGCGCCAAATCCCAATTACGATCATTGACATAAAGAAAAGGCATTTTATCTGTTGTTACTTTTTGTAATTGTTTACTGTTGATATTGTTTTGAGCATGTTTTTATTGCACTGTTCCATTTTTAGTCTGTATTATTCATTTTAGTATAAATATATATTTATTGCAATGTAATTGAGTTATGTTGTTTCTGTTCCAGATAAAAGGGGAACCAAAATCCTTTTTGCCCAGGGCACCATGCACGTCAGGGCCGGCCCTACTCGGGATAAAAAGGTAGATTTAGGTCTTAACAGAAAATATTACCAATAAATAACAGATAGTAAAACTTTAAAATATTATTAAAGTAAACAACATTTCTGAAAGTTTGACCAAAAATATAAGAGTGACCCTGAGGGAAACCCAGGATTTACAAAACATCTTTGAGAACTCGCCACAGATTTCCTGTAGATTTGGAGCATTTCTGCTGCTTCTGTCTCATTGTGAAATCCCAGAATGATTTAACAGTCTCGAGATGGGGGATGTGTGAGGGCTGTACCATCTGCTGCGAGAGTCCTTCTTCCTTTTGTGTTGGAAGAGGCATCATGAGCCTGGCTGCATGTTCAGAGTCACCACCATGTTGCAGCATGAATCTGGGACCAATTAGACACCTCACTAATGGTATTTCCTCTGTGGATTGTAATCCAAACATCTGAAGAGTATAAAACTTTTGATTGCTTTCATAAAATATTTTGTTTACTGTTAAGAGCCAAGTCAGCAGATTCATCAGATTAAAATGAGCCATAATGTTTTGATTGAGCTAAATTGGTCTGAAACATACTGTTAGTTCAAAACCTGATGACTGTTACCAACCTGTGACCTCAAATCTGCTTTATTGGAATATATTAAAAAGGCCCTTCCATTAAAAATGTTTTTTTTCTGAGGTTTCTGTTGAATATTTTAGCTCCACAGGTGTTCTTACCTTCATAATGGGTGTGAAAACAGGTCAACAACTTCTCTTTCAGTTTTAATCTCTCAAACTACGCAGGTGGCGATAAAACCTGATTTCTCCCGAGTACGAAAGGCTTGTATCTGTTTCATCACAACTCCTTTGATTGTTAGTATTTGGCAGCTCCGGTGGCGGTTGTTGTTAACCCGGGCCTCAGTACAGTACGGTATGGAAATCAGACTTGTGAAATGCATCATTGTTTATTTGGCATAAGTTTTATGTTGGATGCCCTTCCTGACAAAGACACTGGCTCGTGCCACATTTAGCTGCATTACAACCCAACCTACATCATGGTTTAAATGCAAATGCATTGAGCTGTTGTATCCTGTGAACCTACTCTTACGACTGTTGTCGTTCATGTTCCCATCTTCTTGCTGGAGTTGTGGTAATTTAACGTCACTGCAATATGACAGGAAATATTTTACAACAAGATTTTACTGGTCAAGGACTAAAACCAGTAAAGGTTGTTCATCATCAAACATTATTCAAGTTTGAGGTAAAAGCTTTTTATGTGTACGTCGTATCCTCTCCAAATTGTAGCTGAAAACAGGTATCCGCTAAATCACTTTAGCTAATTACCTTACAAACGTCTGTAAATCTTCAAACAAACTGAAGAATATATCACAGATTTGAAATGTTCCAGCATCTTCAGAGGATGGCACTCACAACCACCTTCAATGATTTATGAACAACCTAAATGAATAAACTGTAATCTTGCCAAGAGGCTCTCATTCTTTAATGTGAACAAGAAGACAAGATGTCTTCAAAACACCCGACGCTTCCCTTTCACTTTCAACCAGCCACATTTTTCTCTCAGCTAAGTTGTTATGCAAGTGTGTAGCTCATATGCTTCCTCATTCACAATTCATGTTCACTGCTTGTACACCCACATACCAAAAATCTCTCCTCGAGCTTACTCCCACCCCCCACCCCGCAACCCCCCCCAAAAAACTGTAATTTTAAGTCCCACATCATAAAAATATGTCTTTTTCATTCCATTTTGCACTCCTCTGATGCCTCCTGGTGTGTGGGGAGTTTCATGTCACTTCCAGAGCAGTTGTTATTCATTTCACAGAGGACGTTTTGCATGTTCTGTACAGCATTTTTTGCCTGAGCAGGCAAAGGAAGCTGGTAATGCTGCAAGCTGTTCTAATTTCTGCCATAAAGATATTTTAGGAGTATTAAATTATGAGTAAGGCAGATTTTAGAAATGTAAAAAGTGGAGCGTAGTGTTACAGAGCTGATAATCTGTAGTGGCAGCAGGTTTCCGGTTAAAATACAGCTCTCCTGTCACTTTGTGATTGTGTTCACACCACCTCAGTCTCCAGCAAAGAAGCGTACCTGCAGAGAACAGCAGGTACGATTTGAATGCTATTATCTAAATGTGGATGCCAAGCATGGCGGGAGTTATATTGTTATTAATGGCCCCACCCAATGTCAGCATTTCAGTTACTAGTGGTAAACAAACCGCCTGTGAAAAAAGCAAAAAGAAAAACCCTTCTGCACAGTGAGAAGCAAATTAAAACACTGTGAGTGGTAGCTAGTCGTCCTAATTAGCCCGTTTTGTACAACTTGCCTGAAAAACAATGCTCGCATTTTTTATCTGTTGTATAAATGAAACATTTCTGAAGTGTGGGGGGGGGGGGGGGGGGGGGGGGGGGGGGGGGGTGGAATAATTCCACACCTGGCGAGGCATGCTGGGTCAGAACTTTTGTTATATAAGGAAGAATTGTTGTTTTTTCAAGATACAGTTAAAAAAAACCAGAATCCTCAGGGAAAAAGGCAACTCGTAAACCAAGAGATGTTCCTCTGAGAATAGGAGTCATCTTTTGATGTCAGAGTTAAAATGTGAGGAGATAATAATCCACTTTGGGACCTGCGAGGAGCTATGCATTTTTTCCAATGCCATTATGATAATACAGGTGGCAGGTGATGGGCAGTGCAGGAGGTAAGAAAAACATGTTGTTTTTTGTACTGTCGCTTTGCAGCAGACCAAAAAAAAGATAAAGGTAGTGATTTATCTCACCATGAATGTGGGGTGATTTGTGCAGAGGCACATTTCTAACAAGAAAGGAGTAAACATTTAGAGAGGATGACTATTGTGGGTTCCCATAATCATTTCTAAGTTCCTATTATATGATCATACGTCCACATTTCTCTTTTTCATAGCACCTCTCAGTTGTTTCTTTAAATATAGGAATAATAATTCACAAAAATAACAAAGTCGCATGTTTTTTTGTTGAAAACATCTCATGTATTTGAATAGACTGTTAGAATAAAATAAAAATTCTGCATTTTGGGGCATCTGTAGCTAAATGAGGAAGGAGGTCGTCCTCTTATCGGGAGGTGAGTGGTTTGATCCCAGACCCCAGCAGAATACATGTCAAAGTATCCCCGAGCAAAATACTGGACCCCAAAAAATCTGCCCCCAGGTGCCGTACAGATGGCAGCCCTCGTCCCCCCAGCGATGGGTCAACTGCAGAAAAAACATTTCCTCTAGAAGAATCAATAACAACTATAAATAAAATAAAAACTAAAGTAAATATAAATACTGAAAAAATACCCAATCAGTTTAATAATATATCTTTAGTAAGATAATCACAGAGCAGCATTTTACACTTTTATCACAAAGCCTTCAAAAAGTGTATTTTAAGTGAAAGGATTGATGTTGATATTGTGCTCAGGAGTGTGATTACCACCCCTCCATAATGAGGGAAACAGGTGTGCTCCCCTGTGCTCATTATAGGGCACATGGAAGACCCAGTATAGGAGAGCTGAGTAGTAATGTAGCTAAGGGACGGATAGGTCATCCGGGATCGCCCCCTAAAAAGTGTCATATGGCAGCCGACGCCGGGCGAGCTGGTTGGATCGGATCTTCTGGGCCAATAAAACTCCCCAGAGCAGGAATGCATGTTATTGTAAAGATACATAGATCTTACATTACAGCTGTATTTTCAAATATTCCAACACATTAAATTTTAATTAGTTTTTTGAATGAAAAACAACATGGTGAGCGGGTGAGTAAATGGTAAAATGGCATGTACTTGTATAGCGCTTTACTCAGGTCCTATGACCCCCAAAGCGCTTCACATTACAGTATGTCATTCACCCATTCACACACACAGTCACACGTTTGGTGGTGATGAACTACACACATTTAGCCACAGCTGTCCTGGGACACACACTGACAGAGGCGAGGCTGCCAGACACCAGCGCCGCCGGACCCTCCGGCCACCACCAAACAGGCAAAGCGGGTTAAGTGTCTTGCCCAAGGACAGAAGTAGGTGGGGTTTCAGCCCCACATCTCTAGTGCACAGACTCTGGTTGGGGTAATACTACAAGGCAGCATAAACGCTTTGTATGTCAATGAAACAGATGATTATACCAGAAGAAATCACAGACAAGTTCAGATTTCTACATTTACGAGGTTATTGAACTGACATTGATTCATTTCTGTAACCTAAACCAAACCGAAACGGAATTTTTAAAATAATCCGATACCATAAACTTTAAAATGAGGTCCAACCATGTCAGGACCTGGCTTTGTTCACTATCCTAACAAGATAGGTGATTATAAAAAGCCTTAAGGAGGGAACAAAAACCAATTACACCCATATACAAAGATGCCTATACGTACACTATCACATGGCAAACACTTTGTTGCTTCTTGCTCTTCAATTCAATCCTCCCATATTCATTTAATACATCCCGCAGTGCCCCAAAGCAGCAAAGGCTCTATTGACTGATCCCTAGGCTGCGACCTTTAAGTCATCCCCGCCGTACTAATTAATGCAATGCATTCAGAGACTGAACCAACATGCTCCACAGGCAGGCAGCTCAGTCTCCTAACAGACAAATACACTTCCCAAAGACACCCTGTGTACATATTCCAACAGCAAACGTATGAAGGCAATACTCCCTGAGCTAAGAGCTTTAAGAAGAGGTTGAACTGATGATAAAGATTTGAGGGAAAAAAAAATGTTGAGAAGAACCTGTGCTGTATCTTGGGGACATAATATCTCCAGGAACACTTGGCAGAGAAATTCATGAGACAAATATTTGCTCCAAAAGATAAAAGTAAAGAGTCGGGGATTTGAGTCCCACACCTCGCTGAGCACTGCTGGTTTGGTATTCATTTCCCAGCAGGATGAAGGCAGAATTTAGTAGACACATAGATTATTCGTCTGCGAATCTAGCACAGACACTTATAGCCTTATATCTCAACAACGGGGCAGAATGTAAAACTGACGAGCTCTGTGATTGATGGAGAGTGAGGGATGTTTATGAGACAAATGCAAGGTCCTAAAAAATGACAACACATCCCTTTTGAAAGGGAACATGTATTTTTTACTCTAACTGCAATCGATAAACACGGACTGGCTCGGAAGACAAGAAAGCTCCATCTTCTCTTTCAGACTTGAAGAGGTCAGAGATGCTTTTGGAATTAATACACTTTGAAGGCCTAACTGGATTTCTGTCTTTTTTCTCCTCCGTTCTTTCTGTCTGTAAAGTGGAATTGGCAGGAAATCCAACATTCACCTGATTCCATTTTTGATGTGATGTGGGGATTCTTAAGTGAGTCTGAGTGATGGGCTTAAAACATGGGTGAATAACTGATGACTGGGAAATAGCTGAGAATGAAATGAAAAGCCCACAGCCGAACCCCCCCACCATCCACCCCCCCACACTCTGTTGTCTTCTCTTACTTCAAATGCTGAAAACTTTCCCAGAGACTAACCATGAGGATAATTGCGGTTTGTGAGTGAGAATCTCAGCCCACCACCTCAGGGACTGTACCAACATGGCAGACATGCACAGCAAAGGCAAATGATAAATAAATAAACAGGTTTAGTAGAGTTTGTGTGAAAAGTTGGTTTTAGGGTTCAAGAACCTCTATATGAACCTAAAATTATATTAATTAGTGATGCATCGATACCGACACTGGTATCGGGTATTGGAGCCAATACTATTCTAATGTACTGGTATTGGTATTGATTAGTTAAAGAAAAACTCGCCTCCCCTCCCCGCATAAAGTCTGAAATTTAAAAGAGGCGTGGGGGTGGCAAGATGGGCTGTGATTGACATGTCACTCTGACATATGAAAATGGAGGAATATGTAGACGAGACGAGCAGCTCTGATCCGTATTGTTTAAAGCCGCTAGCTTGTCTTGCAGCGGCTTAGAGGCATAGAATGAGGCTCTTCTCTACTGGTACATGGTTGTTAGCTCCAGTAATATCATGTGACTCTGTAAACAGGTGCAGCTGTGCGTGGCCGCACTATCGTTTCAAGCCGATGGTTTGTCCTACAGCGGCTTAAGCGGCATAGAATGAGGCCCGTCTCTTCATGGTATATTGTTGCTGATCAAAGCAAAAGCTAAATTTGGATTAGCTTATGTAATATCTGTGACTCTGCCTCATCAGGTGTGGCTGCATACGGTGCACGTCATTGTCCACAACAGAAAACTTGTGTTGCAGAGGTGCCCGAGGTATAAAACAAAGTATCCCAGCATGAAGAGAAAACCCTTCAGTAATGTGTTAAAAACATGTTTTTACACAGTCACAAACACTAAAATGAACTCTGATAACGGCCGTATACACTTCCTGTTTAAACTCACTCACTACTGAGCGGAGGTGTGGCTGAGACCGAGCTGTTTTATACTCCTTAGCGGCAGAATCCTGATGTCACGTTTAAAGAAAATAAGGTATCAGCCAATAGCAATGCCTCATTCAAATTCAAGTTTAGTGTAATGTTTTAACCTGAAGAGGGCGCTACACTTACAGTCTTTGGTATAAAATGAAAAGTTGTATAAAAATGCGCTAAAATACCAAAAATAATACCAAGAAATGTAGACAGGACTATTAGACACTCATTTATAGAGTTTATCAGAAAAAAAAAGTTGATTTAGGGATTAGTTGCACTTTATCCGATACCATGAACCGATACTCAAAATGTGGAAACTCTGCAATAGTTTCACGGAAATTCTTTTATTTTCACTCAAAATTTTAGTTTTGTGTTCATTTTTTTTTATCTAGTTCACCATCATTTGTTGTAACAAGCAGAGAAGAAAATAAAACCTGTCTTCCAATTCATTGCATTTTTTGTGTGGTAGAAGTATCAGCATTGGTACTGGGTATCGGTAAGTACTCAGATCCAAGTATCGGTATCGTTGCAGCCCTAATATTAATATGTCTTTCATTCTTGTAAAAGGAGAATATTCATGCTTCTTCCCTCCGGTATTTAATTTCATTTATTTCATAACAAGCTACATCAAATAGAAGTAAACAGATAAAGGGTCAGGCTTTAAAAGAGTTGTCACATATTTCAACCGGATGCCCTCGGGTGAGAACCCCGGCTTCTCCTGTGGAGCGCCTGAGCGGTCAACAGCTGATGACCAGGGCTGTTCAGAGCAGCTCCCAGGCGTGAAACTCAGCAGCTCTACTGTGAATGTTAAGCAGGGCGTAGCTGCAAAGTACAACCACACACTTCATGCTCCCCCGAGACAAATAAAAACAATCCAAAAGAGAAACAGTATGGTTTCCAGGTGGAGGTACTGTAAACTATGAGGTTTGAACAAACAAAAGACTGTCTGAACATCAAGGCACGAGAAACAATGAAACAAAAAGGCTGAGTGGTCAAAAGCAGAGCAGATGACTGGCTGCACCACCTCACCTCAGTTTTTTAAACGCATCATTACCCTGCAAATTTACATGTATGTGTTTCCAAAATTACAGCAGCATTGTCCTTCACTGTTCTCTGTTTGACTCTTTGGTTTGAGAATTTCATATAAAGTGCAGGGCAGCAGCAGTCGCTATGGAGTGGATTATCACTGACTGCCTAAATTTTAAATTGACTCCCTTGCTGTCTCCCGCCACAGGCCATTTTTAAAAAACCAAGTCAAGCAGAATACTCTAGTTCTCCAGGAAGAGAGAGAGAAACAAGGAGAAAAATAATGGTTTGTCCTCATTTTGCCATCAAAACAGCCGACTTGTCTGAGTGTGAGCAAACAACATCTTAGGATGTCTCTAGAGTGTCTGTTACCAAGACTATAGCAATAGATCCTCTGGGCCCTGTGTGTTAAATGGGGTCTTTGTTGGAACAATACATGCACAATCTTTACACACAAGACCGAAACTAGAGAGACCAGATTGGAGAGGAGGCCCTTTTAAAAAAGATTCATTTTGTAAAGAGTAATATTCTTGCATATTGTGTATTTATATTTGTAGAATGAAACAATCTACATAGAGCTACTTTAGTCTCTCTCTGCAGATCACTGTTCACCATGTATGGCCATCAACCCTTTAAAGACCTGCTCAAATCATATTTTGAGCTATTTTAATTTAGGATAATGGTGTTTTTAACCAAAATCACAAAACCTGTGCCGTTTTCTAGGATGTAGTTTCTGCATAGCGGCAGTAGCTCATTAGCAATTCGTCTCTGCGCTGTGGATGGAACCATTGGCATGGAAGATCCTCACATCGCTACCCTTGCTGAGAGTTCCCTGTTTATGCTAGCGCTACTGAGAGCTGTATGCTAGCGTAGCAGGAGCTTGTGACCCACCCAGTGCCTTTTCTACATCTCAAATGCACTCTTTTTGCTTCTACTACTGATTCACTGTGATTTGAATGCAGAAATACTCTTCTGTTTGACTTTGTTCTCAACCATCTTTACTTAAATGATCTTTTTTTTCTGTTGGTGCAGAATTTTACTTCACTTGTAGATTTATTATTTATTTATTTTTGATTCCCTCTCTCTGAATCAACTGAACAATGTGGCAGTCTGGTTTCTGCATTCGGGGTTTATATTTGCGTACGTGATGCAAATATGTGCGAATGTGAGCTGATAAACACGCCGAAGCCTCTTAAAAGAATTGCCAAACATTGTAGCATTTCTTGTATTTGTACTTGTTCTTGTTGTGTGTACAACAACATCCACGGTCTGTCAGTGACAGAGTTCACAACATGGTCTCTGTATTTGAAGAGTAATGTGCAGTTAGCTTGTCAGGCCCTGAAGTGGAAAATGGGCTGGATTTGACAGCAACTTCTCGAACTTTAAACGTACAAGCAGTGAGAATCAGCTGGGGGTGTGATTCAGACACATTCATTTGGAATAAAATTACATTTAAGATTTGTTTATATCTAGTTTTTGTTCTACTCTTGACTGTTGAGTGCTATATGGAAAGCAATGGTTAAAAGAAATGTTTCAGATCTTTTGACAGTTTCTGTTGAAAAAGTTCTAAATGATGAACATCTTTTGTAGATAGGCAGATTCTTTGAACAACCTCAGTTTGGGGAAATAAAAATTAAATCAGATGAGATGTGCTAATAATCTGGAATTTCTTCATCTGAAAGTGTCTGAAAAAGGGAGGCACATCTGGTATAATATTCTCTTCTCTGGAAGACGCACTAGCAAGTGTCCGCCTACCATAATTTGTCTTTAGCCAATCACATCAGGTTCTTGCAAAATCCAGTCAGGAGTAAAGCACACACATCGTTACCACCAAAAAAATGCACCAAGTCCTTCTCTTTGCTTATTTTTCAATTATGAAATAATCTCTAATTCTCCTAAAACAGATTCAGTAGCTGTTTTAATGCGTACATCCACCAGTGCAGCCATGTTTGTTTTTCTTTGCACACCTGAACACCCGCCCCAAAGCACAGGACAGTTTAGTTGGGGCTGTACAATGTGGATTTTTGTGGGTTTGGAAATCTCCAACTCTCACGAGAATCCATCTTGCAGCGCAAAGTTATATTCACGGCCCAAAAAACACCAAAAGTTATAATCGATATACAATTCTAATTCACAATATCACATGCAAATGCACTTTGTTAATTTTGCATTACACCTTTATTTGAGCAGAATATTTTGATTTTCTTGCTTCAGGCTGCATCTGAAATACTACAGCTAGCTGCTGTCTATATGTGCACTTGTAGGAAAAACTTTACAATTCTATGTAAATAGCCATTTTATGTGAAAGTGACTTGATTACCACATGTCTTTACATACGAGTAACAGAAGTTTAAACTAAAGTAACAGATACATTTCAATAAAATGATTTTAAATTTGATGTAACCATGACAATATCATTATTACATCATAAAGATCTGATGTAATCTGACGCAAACCCAGCTGACCTGATTAAAAACTCAAAAACTGCACGAAGGAACGTTCCTGAATGTGTTTGTGTTCCATTCAAACTGGATTTTGAGAGAAAACATGAATTATTAATCGTGATCTTGAGTGTTGTTGTGATGTGTGTATTCCCATCCTCCCTCACATAGTTACAGTTATTCAAATGACCACAAAGCCCTTTCTCACACCGAGGGTCTCGGCCTGCTGGAGACCTAATCTTACCTTTGTTATTGCAAAATGGTAAAAAGGTTTCTGAAGGGTTGAATTCAGCTTTATTTAATTCTATAATATTTTGACTTGCCTGAAAACACACACAAAACTTGAAGAAACCAGTGAGTTTTATCAGTTTATGTTCAGGTTTACCTCAACGCCTTTAGTTTTTATAAAACTCTCTAAGGATTTAGGACCAATGAACATGCTCCCCCTTTTCTTCATTTTGCAGGCATCAAATGTGTAACCTTTAAATCACCAGAGATTGTCTTTCTCTTTGTTTTTTTGTTTTTATTCCAAAGTGATATACAGAGGCTGTTTTCTCCTTGGACTTTTGTCTAGCTATAAAACCTGTCTGTAGAGACTTGCCACCACACCTGCACTGGCACTAAATTTAATAAAGCCACAACACAGAGAAAAGCTTAAACTGCGTTAAGTCTAACATTACTGGATGTGTTGTGTTCGCCCGGGGTATGATGGATAGGCAGCAGGGGGAGGTTCTCCGCAGCACTCTGCAATAAGGAACTAAATGAACTGCCTGAGGAGATCACTGCCTTTCTGATGAGACTCCAGGCTGTTAGTGAGCCATTATGCGGCAGAAATGCAGCATTCTTCAATCTTCCTCTTATCAAGGGTGCAGGTATAGGCCCACCTGTGTGCAGCGAGGAGCTCTGCTGCTGCGATCAATGCATCAATCTGAAGAAGCTTCAGATTAAGACAGCTCTCACCAGTTAAAGTGTCCTCGGTAATCCTTTGGGTAAGAAAGAGATTAGAACGTCTTTATCGTCGGTGAGGCTGTTTTTATGAGGGGCGGCTTTAAAGTGGACAGCAGATGAAATACACCAGCTCACCTGTAACAGGCCACCCAAACAACAAAAGGTCAATCAATGAACTCCTGACACAGTCGAACAGGATTTCACCAGAACTTCACCGGATCCCTTTGATGCCGGCGTGTTTTCATTCATCTTTTCGAAGATAAATGTGATGCACTTTCTCCTATAACGCTCGTGTTCTGTGTTCTCGCTAGCAGATGCTAATCACGGCATATGAAGAAATACCTTCAACCTGCAGCTGCAAATAAATGAAATGTTTCAGGATCAGATGGATTTTCATTATGGATCTCTGAGCTAAATGGATTGTAGCTTCCACCTTGTTCCTTCTCACTGCTCAGCAACAGAAGCTACTGACAAACAAAAGATTTAATACTCAGATTAACTGCATCTGATGAGAAATGGATCTCGATGAAGGTAAATTATAGGACAGGATCATTGCTGGACATGTTGTATCCATGTTCTTCTGTTTTTATGCTCACCTGTGTTCATGTTACTAAACATGCCACTACACGTTAGACTCATCCTCCCTCAGGATTTCCATTCCCCTCTGTGAGTTAGGTGCCAGAACACGGAGCTGTCGAACAGGACAACTCAACATGTGAGCTGCTGAGACACGATCATTATATTGTGTCCACCAGCGAGGTGACTGTTGACTCACTCCATCTTTATTCTCTTTACATTGAGTTGAAATCTGTGCAGCTTTCTAATAAGACATTGTTCACTGAGTGGTTTGTCAGCTGTGTCTAATGTTTTTCTCTTATTTACAAGTGCTTAAAGGTGAGCTATAAGCCATTAATAAGCCATTTGAATCGGTAATTAGTGGAGTGATTTGAAACGTTAATTGCTGTGAGCTTTTTGTCTAGAAACTAAAACGAGGACAAGCAATAAGAGAACCACTGATACAGGAACTTTAAAAACTATAAAGGGAAAGAATTACATTAAACAGACCTGATCTGTTATTTTTATGCAGTTTGAAACGAGATGAAGATGAAGGTCAAATTCTTCGTGCCAAAAAAACCCCCCAATATTTTCACTTATTGGCCATCAATTCCTTTTTTCCATCCCACCATAAACACAGAGAGGGTGCAGAGGCAGAGAAGTTGTTCATATAAAGATGTTAACTCTTTCAACCCTGAAAGCCTCATCCAAAAAAAAGAATATATATATATATATATATATATATATATATATATATATATATATATATATATATAGATGTTTATTTTTTTCTAAAATTATCCTTTCAAACCCCAAAAAGGACTTTACCTAAACTAGGTCTGTATGTGATGCTGTAACAATGTCATGGAAATGTGGTGAAACCCAGAAACAAGTAGTAAAGCGTGTTGAGCCCGCACTCTGACACACACTGGAAACACAATGAAGATGGGTGGTGTGTTAGGTAGGAGGCGGGGCTAAGATCTTATTGTTTTCTAAAGATTGGGTTTTGGCTGCAAAAATGATGTAGCGACGTGTTGTTTCCAGGTTATTAAACACAGTTCCCATGTGAACACTGGGCTAAAACTTTTACTTTACACTTAAAAAGACTGTTTCCATGGAGATGACATCTAAAAAAACAAAATGAATAGAGTTTGTGTACATTGAAAGTGTGTATAAAGTCTTGTATTGTATTTTTCATACTAGTTTTATTATTATTTGTTTATTGTTATATTTTCTATTTTGCTTTAGTTCATGATTTATAGTACCTACTTTAGTCAGCTGTCATGCTGTATGTTAAAGTGCTCTATAAATAAACTTGACAAGAAGTATAATTTGTATATTTTGGTTTGATATTGATGAAACTGTATTCATCCACTAAAGTCACAGTAACCCAAAAGTTTGACCAAAAAATCAATTTTTACTTGAACAAACACTTCCAGGTATTATTTTAGAAAACTAAACCAAATAAAACGTGTCACTCAAAGATGGAGTTCTATTTTTCTTTATAAAACCAGACAAAATAACACTTTCCTTCCATTAGGAGTGGAAACCCATCCACAGCTGATTAAAAGAAGAAAAAAAAACAGAGATTTGTTCCAGGATCTTTGTACATCTGCTTTTCCGTCCTCATTTCTGTTCTCAATTCCCAAAGCAATCCCGAGTCAGCGGTTCTATTAAAACAATACAGCCTCATGCAAATTGATACCGTCAAGCCCCCCTTTGGTTTCATTTCTTCTCCTCACCGCCGCTCTCCAATGTTTTAATGCAGACTGTTTGCCAGCCACGCCGAGCAGCATCTTGGCCCAATCAATAGTATCAATAAAACTATTTGACAACGATCGCTCGCACTTTCAGGCTAAAAAGATCGATGGCTGACTTGGAATGAAGGAGCGGTCCATTTAGGGCCGCTGTTCGCACATCAGAGTGGAGGAACAGCCGGGTTTCAACCTGTACGTCTTCCTGACTGATTTTTGGGAAGAAAGAAACTCCTGGCTTGAACTGACAGGTGGCTGTATGACCTGTGGTAACGCGTCAATGTTAATAACCCAAAGAACACAGCACGGTGGGTTCTGCTCATCCCTGAGCACAGTGGGAACAATTTAGAGACAAGAAGAAGAAAAAAAAAACAGCTCTAGTCTCTTAACACGAGATTTATTTTTATTGGTTTCATTAGCAACTGCTCAATTAAAAAGATAATTTACATGCTGAGCACCTTGGCTGTGTTCAACCTCTCGTCAGATGCATTAGTCATAAGGTGTTGCGGTGCGTGTAGGGCCGCTCACAGAGCACTCTGTTGAGTTCATTAAGGACGCCGTCTGCTCCGAGCAGTTTTCTTAACGCCTTCAACTCTCACAATTGATTTATACTCACTTGGTAATAAGCCTGTTGCTGTGGGGATGCTGGGGAGTTTTACACTTTCTTTTAAGGGTTTAAGGCACGGCCTTTAGGGATCGTCTACAAATTGCAACACTTGACCGTATTTTCAGCAAAATTAATATTTTGAAAATCAATATTTTTGACCAAAATGCCCCTAAAATCACACTCATCATTTAAACATCAGACTCTTAGTGTCTGTTAATGTCTCTCTGATTGTTCATTGAGGAACATGTAGGTTTGTGTATTTGGAGGATTTTATTCTCCGGTTTTTGCACTTTGTTGACGTTCTCTAAGCGTTCGCCCAACTGCTTCCAGCTGGATGATTGTTGATGGTCCACCACAGCGTAGGACTGTTTTTGGTTGCAGTATATTGTCTGTTTTTCTGTCATTTAATGAAGGTTAAACAGTTTGTTTAGAAGTGATGATTAGTCTCCATTGCAAAGGTCCTCAAAGTCCAACGTTTTTCATTTTTTGGATGTTTCACACCTTCGGCACTTAATTTAAACAAATGGGTCATTCACAGGTTTTTGTAGCTCTTGATAACATGCAGGACCCTGGATCTTGAGGACTGGCGCTGGGGGCCGCCGGTTTATTAAAGAAATGAAGTCTGTCAACAAATCAGTGCAGTTTCCTTAAACATTATTTTTATCTCCACACCGTTTTGTTTTCTGGGTTCTGCTGGAACAGGATCAGTGATATATTGTAAAAGACAGTGTGCAATATGGCTGATGGCTTCTGAAAGGTGTGTTGATTAAAACACTCTCTGGCCTGGAAGCTTCAGTAGTGTTTAAAATAATAAAAAAAGAGATTTATTTGTCAGACCACTGGACATGTTTGTGGTTAGAGAAATGGTTTCCAGGACATACAACAATGCTTTTTGCTTGTTTGTTCTTTTATTAAGGGAACTGGTTTAATGTGTTTTTTTTTATTCCTATTTTATTTTATTATTTTACTTTTTTATTTATATTTTCCCCTTTGTTATTGATTCAATGGTGTTATTTCATTTATTTATTTGTTTAACACCATATCTTGACATGTCATGAACAGAAATTGTCAGGACAGATTGGCGTAAAGACATCTGGATTTGATTTTTGGAGTGATCTGGATCACAGTCCAGATCCAGAACTGAAGTGTAGTGTATTACTACCAGATCATATTAACATGTACACTAACCACATGGAGGAGGTCTGCGCCCTCCGAGTGCTTGCCAGTGGAACTTTAAAACATTTTAACAAGCATCAAATCTGTAAGACTTTTTTTCACTATATAAACTTTGTGCTTCAACATTTGATATGTTTTCTTTTTATTGTTTTCAATTAACTATTACATTTATATGATTAGCAAATGCCTTCAATCTTCTTAATTAAATTGTGCACAGCATCTTATCTTGGTCTTGTAAAGAGGAGAGTACAAAAAAAAAAACATTAATATTCTCAGTGTCATTAATGGGTTTTAAAGCTCAGCAACTTTATTGATGGGTGT
This sequence comes from Pachypanchax playfairii, assembly GCA_006937955.1. NCBI lineage: Eukaryota > Metazoa > Chordata > Actinopteri > Cyprinodontiformes > Aplocheilidae > Pachypanchax > Pachypanchax playfairii. The sequence continues at coordinate 60,242 of SSNP01000228.1, read as the reverse complement.
AAAATGATATTTAGTTGCAGCCGGTGCTGCTGTACAAACTACAGCTCAGTTTCAACTGGATTGCTTCTGTCTGTTTATAACAGCTGACCTTTTTTAGATTTACACCATTGTGACTTGTTCTGTGTCCATGGCAACAACAGAAACTAGCCAAGGTTACACATCATGTTCGTTGTGGAGACACCTGAACGATCCACCACATCGCCAGCAGGTCAAATCAATGCAGTCAAACTACCTACATTAAACCAGTTTTTTTTTAAATCTCAGAAAATAAAAACAGCTGTTCGAGCTCATATTGCAGCAGGTATTAGCCGTGTACATTCTTGCTGAGTTGATGTTGTCAATATGGCAACATGAAAAGACCAACTTTGGTTCCTTTTTTTGTAAATTCTGAGCCAAACTAAAGCCGAGCCCAGTTTGATAACTTCAGTGCGAGCAGGAACTTCTGAGCTCACAAACAAATAAGCTCTCTATTCCAGTCAGTCAATATGTTAATTCACTAATGCAGATTAAAAAGTAATTGTTAACAGTGTGTACACAGAATAATCTGCCTTGGCTGACTGCAGCAGAGAAGATAAAATAAATAAATAAAATAAAATACTGCCGAGATGTCCGGTGCAGAGTATTATATGCTTCATTACACTCTTTTGTTCCTGGTGAGTTAATTTAAACAGGTTGCATGAGGGAGCAGATCCAACTGTAACCTTATCTCCTGCTTTCATTTTCCTTCCACTCAGTCTAATTTCACCCCGCGTACAGTAACGACGTGGGAATTTAGCTTTGCTTAATCTTTAATCAAGACGACTCAAGTTCAACAGGAGATATTGCTTTGAGAGTTCACCGGCGAGGTAAAGATTACACCTACATGAAAGCTGCAAAAAGTATTCTGATGAACCAAAATCAACCAGAGAGTAACAACATGAAGCAAAAGCTTTCACACAGGAGTTCCTTGTGGTTCGATTAAGCAATTATCATCAAGTCACGCTCTGCGGCATGTTGGAGAATGATGAGCAGGAAACAGCTGCTTGTGGTTTTTAGAAAATGGCAGAAAAAAAAAAAAAAAATTGCAAAAATTTTGAAAGAGGCGTCATGGCTGAAGCCCAGACAGCAACATCTACAGAGAAGACATCAATTACCAGTTACGTCTCTGTCTGCGAACATCTGATGACATTTGAAGAGCGGCTGTATCACAGGTGACTGAATGTGTCAGCGTCTATTCTGTGACTATCTAAAGAAGGGATTAAAGAAGTTTCAGTTTCAGTTGTGTCAGGTTGGGACATAATGAAACTGCTGTTAAAATTAATTCACTCTAAGCTCAAGTGTAAATAAAATACAAACACAAGAGATTCCACCATGAAATTATTTATTAAACCAAAAAGCCAAAATGGAAATTACTGTGAAAAACGACGTCTATAACAGAGTTTACTTTAAGGACACACCCTGAAACACTCAGAGAAATCGCCAAAAAACCAAAAGCTCCATCTCAGAGTCTACAGGCCTCAGACTGCAGGTCAAAGGTTAAAGTAACACGTCTGGCTTGTTTGAACGAGTTGCAGGAGAAATCAATTCACTCTGATAAAAACATGGCAGCATGACTTTCAAAGTTCCATCTAAAAGAAATACAGATGAGACAAAAGTACAGATGTTTACCCATAATGCACAGGGCCACGGTTGGAGAAAACCAAACAGCACAGTTACCTCCTACCAGCCGTCAGCACGGTGGTGGAGGGTTGATGATCTGGGCTAGTTTTACACCTTACAGTCATCTTAATCCCACTTCCTGGAGAACTATTATGTATAACAAAGTATTCAAGAGTTAAAATCCATCCGTCCAACAACTAAAAACTGGCTGAATCTCAATCATGCAACAGAACAAGTTACCTAAAACCAGAACGGAAGAATCAAGGATCGGTTGTGGACGTTGTCACATGCAGCTTTTCCACTTTGGCTTCAGTTTTGTTTAATTATCAATAACATGGTAGAATATATTTTGTACGATTGTTGACTTGAGGTTTGATTTGACTTTTTAGAACCCAGTAAAGACCAGATCCTTTTTATTTACGTCCTGATACATAAAAACTCTCAAATCAAGGAGTGCTTTCTTCTTCTCGTGACTGTAAGATGCTTCCATCACTTTGATCTACCAACAAGTCAGTTTGATGTTCTAATACTCAGTGTTTTATTTTGAAAGCAGGTGTTTTATGAACTTTAAAATTGATCATGTTGATAAATGTTTCTAATCAATAAGTCTTTCAGATGTTTCTGTTCGGAATAAAGACCCGACTACAATTACAAATGTGACGCGTTTGCCTCATTAGTTAAAGAGGAAACCATCACGTTGGTTCTTTTATTAATAAAATATGTTAAATTGAAAAGCCATCTCCAGCTTAAGTGCTTGAGTAATTCATTCTGCACATCCGAGGTGTTACTGGCAGAGCCGACACCTTTCACATCCTCGTCTGTGTGAAATATTCACAGCAGCAAAAAAAAAAAAACAAGCTAGCCTGTTGTGTGAAAGCACAGACACGCCACAGCTGGAAAATGAGAAGAGAAATATTTCTTATTCAAGTGGACAGCCAGTAAAAGGGGTGATGAAACACATCTTACAGTATTACAGAAGAAAATGCAACATTGGGATCCCACTTTCAGCTGGTGACACCGTGTGGAGGGAGAAAAAAGCTTTTACGCCGAGTACGACTGAGATCTTACAGACGTCGATGTTAAGAAGCCGCTTTTATTCTCTAATTATGTGCAAGGTACAAGTTCATGGCAGAAGTTACAATAGAAACACTGGATGTGCGTTTTGTTGATGAATACGATCAGGGTTGGTAGATGCTGTGGGACGTCTCGACCTCCGCGCTCGTCTCGTTTTTTTTGTTTTTTGAGGAGGGAAGGGGTCAAAAGCCGGCTGATTTCGATGGCGATTTACAACATCTTCCTCTTCTCGAACTCCTGCAGAGACAAACAAAGAAGAAGAAGAGACAGTGAGAGATGAAGTGAGACAGACATGAATGATTTATTCATGGAGAATTCACAGACTTGTTTTGATCCCGTGTATCAGATCTGCTATTGGGGGTGAGGGAGTTTGTTCGGTAGCTTGGGAGGTTTCTTTTTTCTTGGAGTGGGGGGGGTAGTTGCAAATCATGCAGCACATACTTGTCAGTGAGTCCCAACATTAAAACAACTCACTTCTTATGACTGATGGAGGGTGAGACATCTGTAAAGAAATAAATAAATAATGGGAGGTTTTGGCTGCCGTGTTTATCTGCACGCTCCAACCATGTGACTATAAATGAGAAGGCATTATGGTAGCCATTAAAAAGGATGTTGCTATTTACATATTCAATTTGCAGAATATCACACAAATCGCAGGATGATAGAATACATCGTTCCCTGAGAATTTTCCATTCCGTGGGGGAGAGTAACTTAATGCAAATGTCATTTATCAGGTCTACAGAACACACAGGCACATGTTGGCTTGTTCCTCTGTGGTCTGTGGGCACGTGAAGCACTACTGCCACCCTGAGGACGAAAAGGGGGTTTGACACATGCAAAGTGCTTGTGATGCACCTGACTTATTTTTTTCAAGGGTAACATACATTTGGAAACATTGACAGTAAATTTGGGCTTTTCAAGTTTAGAGTTAAGTTATAGTAAAACGGATGAAGGTTTAGGGAGAAAGCTGTAAATTAAGATAAACAAATAAGATAAAAAGAGTGACACAAAAAGGAGGCATTGTTTGTGAGTAGCAGCAGGTCTTAACTCAAACGCAACAAGTGAGGAAAAAACTGGACTGAGGAAGAGGAGAGCTGAGGAAGAGACAACCGTGAGGGAAAAGTAAGACATTTACAAGCTGAGAACAACAACAGCTTTGACACACCTGGGCCCTGATAGATGAGGCTGACATCCCTCGTAAACATGGTCCACCAACCTCCTTCAACTTTCCATTCATTATACAAACATCTGAAGGCTACACACTCAGCCTGGGTAAAAAACACAACCTCGTTGCTTCAGGATAAAACGGAAATCATCTAATGTCTGATCAAAGAACAGGACTTATGAAATGATGTCAAATGAGACCAAAGAAGAGCTCTTGACCCACTAGGACTGTCAACTTTAGTTGTTTAGTTGACTAATCGATTGATGCCGTCTTGACTGACCTTCTCATTGGTCAACCAGTTGCATTTTTTCCCCACTAATAAGAAATGTTTGTTTATTTACTCCTTGATATTTATTCCTTCATAGGCAGTTATATATTACTGTATTCTAAATATAATTAAAGTTGGGGATAAAACATAAGCTAAACGCTTTCATTTGGGCTACTTTGTAACAGCCACAGTTTAGCTCACCGTAGAACACTCAGGAACCGCACCTGTGTCTGGCTGAGCAAACGCATGGATGTTGCTTCACGCTCAGTAAGGAATAGTAGTACGGAATATTGGTAGTTTTACTGTATTCAGTTACAACGTTACGTGTTTTGGCTGTAGACAACAAAATGTCCAGCAGTTTGAGCAGTTATATTTTTTGGTAGCGTGTGGTGTGATCAAGTGCGCGATTGTGACGTAACTACAGACGTCGGACAGAGCTCCTCACTTTGCAGTAAAAAAAATCACTTAATAATCAAAGAATTATAGTTTTATGTATTATTGATGTGTTTTTTTTATGTTGTTATATAAATGCTTGATGACAAGTGTTTAACAAATGTTCAATCAAAATGCAAAACATCACTTTTTTTGTCAACTAATCGTTGTGCAAGACAGGACTTTGGTTGACAAAGGATTTCTTTGGTTGACTACAGCCCTATTACCCACAATGCACAGCAAACAAGCAGCATATCAGCACAAACATGTTCTACCAGCTGTCAGCACGATGGTGGAGACCTGATGGTCTGGGCTTGTTTTACAACCACCTGGACCTCACTGAGTCGACCATCAAGAAACTATTTCAGAATCCAGAGCGATGTTTCGACAGCTAAAGTGATTTTACACCTGTTTGTCATTATTATCTACATTTAACCTAAAAACTAACATACAACCGTATCCGGCAGTTTTCAGTGGAAGAGAATATTTATTTGGCTACATGTTGCAAGTATTTTAAAGAACAGCAATAACTATTTTTTTTCTTTATATATAAATTAATTTGTTTGACATTGTGTCTTTGGAAAAATTGGATTAAAGTATAATTTCCACATTTTGTCAGTTCATGTGTGAAAGAAACTCAGCAACTGCAACAACAAAACCCAAATCCGGATTCCAAGATTTGTCACTTCTAAATGCAATCAGATAAAAACCAGCTCAAATGGTGCAGAGAAAAATTATTGCTACTGTTGTCAAAGTCCCAAAAGAAATTTCTGAGTCAAACTTTCTCTGCTGATTAAAAAAACCTCCAAATATTTTTTTCTATCTGTGAACATTTGAAAATTTCAGATGACTTTTTTTTGCCTGTAAGAAATGTTAGTAAAAACTAAAAAATATATTAATATTCAGTGAAGCTGACAGTTACCCATCATGTACATGGAAAATAGAAATACTTCTCCATAATGACAAGTTTTAAAACCAAATACAGAATCACAGGTTACAACAACTATCAAAAGGAGCATCAAACCGTAAACACCGGGGACAATAACAGCAGTAAATAACCAAAAACTTTGCATGAAGCTACAATGTTCACTATAATCAAAAGTTTCATAAAGGAAAAAAATGTTGTTTTATTTATTTTATTTGTATTTTGTTGTTGTTGAATTTTGTTTCATTCCTACCCAAAGTCTCATACAAACACATCCAGCCTATAAACATAACGTTCATCCTAAAACTTTACAGTTTACAAAAACAAAAATTATTTTCTCATAAAATCATCATTATTCCGGAACAGTGAAGCCTAATGAGAATAATTACGATGATAATGTCATCATTACAGACCGATTCGACGAGGCTGCCATCTTGTGGCGCCACCATTGCTGCGGTGATCACACTCATTCATTATGCTGTCATTGTAAACTGACCATCTACAGTACTAGCATGATGAATACCTGGAGTTACGATATTAGACAGTGACCTCCAGTAAAAATGTATATTAAATGGTTATCTAAAATTATTTAGGAATTAATCATTTTTGATTATTGGGGAGATAATAGATCAATAAACACTGCAGATATAGCATGAGTTATGTGTGCGGAAGTTAGCAAGCAGAGACATTTAATCATTATGGATAGTGTGTGTGAGTTTAAAAAAAACAAACAAATTTGTGTTTGTTTTTAGACATTCAAGAGTATTTTATTGAACAGTTGGCGTCTGATGACCAGAGAAACCACAACTACAGGTCTCTGATCGAGGGTCAAAATTACCTGAGCTCCGGATGGAGCTGCAGTGTATCTCACACAGCGTTTTTTCCAAATGTGGAGCTTTCTGCTGTTATTGAAACAGCTGATGGCTGAACACGTCCAGCCATGTTAGAAAAGAGGAAACCGTTCACTGTTAGCTGCAAATAACTGCTTAGGTCACAATGCCTGTGACAGCCTGACTGGGAGCGGTTACTGCAGTAATGGTGGCGGCTCAACTTCTGGTTATTTTGCAGAATTTGTCTAGAAAAAAAAACTATTGTTTCACATTTAACAGCAGCCCTCCCACTACGAGGGGGCACAAATATTGTATCCGGGTAAACGAGTGAAACCTAAAACCTTTTCATATAGCATGAAAAATTATTTCCAGATTATATATGAGACGTGAACCTGCTCCCGTTGGATCATCTAGGATAACTATCACCTGCTTTGTGTCTCCGAAATCCACGACCAGAGAGCGATCAACATAGTGCTACCAATTTAAAGGGGTTTAATCACCTCTTCTTTATCAAACCTCCCCAAGTATACACAACAGTTGAGACATGTAGGTTGTATTGTTTGGCTAACGTTAGCTCCAAAGTATTTACAGCTAATTAAATAGAAGGACAGTTGAATTTTTTTGGAGATGCAGGTTTTTATGCCTTTCAGTGAGGATCATCCTGTTTGGTGGATGGAGAAGCTCAACCCGGCAGCTGAGACTCAACCGCTGGTTTGGGTTTTAATTCTTTTGCCCCCCCTGAAACATTATCATCTACTTGCTTCTATTCTGCATTATTATTTCGATTACAGAGATCAATGAGATTAAGAGAGATGTATGAATACAATGTGCAGCAAAACACCAACACGGTCGGGTTTTTCATCATTACGCGCAATGATTATGAATTAAACTCCGGAAAAGAAAAAAAAGTCATGTAAATCTATATCTGTGTGCAGTAGTGCCAGCAGTGGTAATGAAAGCATTGGATGATGAATGGCTGTAATACATGCTTTCACTTTTTATACATCTTGTTAACGATTCCTCCCTTGAGAGAAAGTTAAATAAAGAGGCAGCGACGCCAACTCAGCCAGTGTCAACACACGTTTATTCATTTCTACTCTTCTGTTTTTTGTTGGGTTTTCTTAAGCAGCATATTAAAATACAAATCTGCAACCAGAAAAAATACGTTTCTAACATGTGATTAAAATAATGCTAGTAGTAAGTAGAGATGTGATTCAATCGGGAGGGAGCAAATGGGGCAGGAGATGGAAGCTGAATGACTTGCTGTTGACTAATGTGCTGCTTTACAGTCATTGTCTTCTTTAAAGCAGTACTGAATAGCTTTTCCGCAGCCGTATCTTAGACAGCCGTTGCTCAAACCGGTGTTCTGCAGAAATATGCTACCTGTAGAGATGTGCTACACATGTGCCGTTCCACAGTCTTGACTACAATAAACGGATTTAGCATTTATTTTTGTTTCTATATATTTCCATAAATACATTTTACCTATCAAATTAATTTTCCCAGGACAGGAACACTAAATATGGTGTTATTTTTACTTTCTTTGCATTGTCAGAGCGACAGGCAAATGTTTGAACACACCCAGAGGAGAAGGACCCAACAATGGCCGCCAAGGACCCAGAGGGCTTTTATATAGAAAATATCTAGGAAGGATCATAAAAATATGATTAAACAATTAACAGGATACACTCACCATAAACAAGAATACTGTATAAACTTCGACTGACACTTCATTATGAAATAAGATGTCATTTCGTACTTTGGCGGCATTTTTCATCAGGGCAGCATAAATCACCAGAACACCACTTCCGGCTGAGACCCAAATTACGGAGGTTATTTAGTCTATTGTAAAGCCATGGGAGGGTTGGGAGTGATGTCTGATATGAAGATGAATGTGTTTTTTGGTGAGTGTTCAGTATTCAGCTTAAAGTTTTCAAAGTTATTCAGTACTGCTTTAAAACTCTATATTTAATTATCAAGCGAGTGTTTTGTTTTATTTGAATCTGACAACAGTAACAGAGGCAGAACCTTCAGCTGCAAATTGAAACCAGAGTGAAGAAAGACAATCCTGCAAAAAATTAGACTGATAAAAACACAAGAACAAGGAAAATGTCTGAGTCCAACACATTCTGAATTATATTTTCACCAATGGTATAAGATGCTATTTGCAAAATACCAGTTGGTGACTGAGCAGTTTGAAAGGGTTTTTGTTTGATGCTGGCTGGCAGCAGGTGATGTTTTTAGAAATATCAGACAGACACTTTACAGTAAGTGTGGAATATAACTTGGTCTGATGTGAATTCCCATCAGTCCTCACATTTACAGGTGCGGAACTTCCCATTTAATGAGATGATTAAATGTTTTTATTTAATGAAGCTTTTTCCTTTAAATCTGGATAACTTACCTGCATTATGGAATAAACTAAACAAACACCTTATTTTGATAAGTGGAGTATAATTTATTCATGTCAAAGAGACAGGCTGCTGAGATGTCCCTTGTCTGTGTGAGGTCACTGGCTGGGTGGGTGTTGGGGGGATTGGGGGGGCTTCCAGAATTTACAACATTTAACACTAAGCACGAATTTAACTGCAGAACAAAATTCATATAGAAGAACAATGTTTCAGTTAGTTTTGTCCGTGTGTGATTGTGGCCTAAACAATCAAAAAGTTCTGCTTGAACATAAAAAGCTAGCGTTAGCCTCACTTTCAGAAAACTCTTCAACATGAAAATACGTCTGAAGAAGCCACACATGTGTTCACTAAAGACTTTGTCGCTGTAAAAATAACGTCATGCCACAGAATACATAAAGCTTCAGTTAAAACCAGTTCAGTTTGCATTAGAGTAGCTAACAGCTGTCTGGTAGAACTTCAAGGGCGACTGCAGCAGCCTGACCATCATCATCATTATAATCACTTCTCTGTGTGTGTCGGGTGCTCACCTTAAACATGGTGCTACCTAGCTGAGCGGGAGACATGCTGACTACAACCCCGGCTGACTGCAGGGCGGCGATCTTCTCTTTGGCTCCACCTTTTCCACCAGCGATGATGGCGCCGGCGTGACCCATCCTGCGACCGGGAGGAGCCGTCAGCCCTGCGATGAAGGACACTACGGGCTTTGCATTAGGACCCTGGATAACAGAAAATGTACAAAGAAATTAAATCAAATATGAGAATAAAACTGATGGACAGAAAAACAGAGACTATGAAACAAAGAGGGAGTAACTGGAATCTGTTTAACGACACAACACAGTAGGGAGGACGGAGGAGGGGTGGGGCGGGGGGTAAAAATGGGAAGAATTAGTTTTCTGCACCTGCATTTTATTCATTCATTAGACACAAAGCACCTCCTGCCCTCCCATTAGGGAATTCCATGATAGCAGGAAAGTCTAACCAGTCGTCTCTGTCTAAGCCTGCATTATTAAAACAAAGGGTCAATCAAGCCATTTAATTGGATGGGCGGGTGTGTGACCAGATAGGAGCTCGTGCCTCCTGCCATTTCATATCATCTCATTTCTGAAATGGTAATTAGTCATGCAGACAGTGATTAGCTCCGTTCTTGTCTATGCTGCTTGTTCATTGATGGATGTTACATCCAGCAGTTAAGATCATCTCCAAGGTGAAGAGAGCTAATATTTCGTCTACAGCAATAACATCATAACCAGCAGAAAGGATGAAGGCGACGCGCGTGTGTGCGAACGGCAGCTAATATTTCATACTTAGAAATAACAACATAATTGCAGAGGACGTGTGTGTGTGTGTAGGCTGTAGCTCATCCGCCCGACAGTGTTCAGATAGCGAGCGTGGCGTGTGTAATAGCCATATTCGTGAGGTCCTTCAAAGGCACGAGCTTCTGCTACCGTTTCAGCATCACGTTTAAAGATGACGCCGGCGGGAACAAGGTGGCAGCTACTAATAAGAGCTGGAGATGACTCTTGATAATTGAGACCAGCAGGACATGCATCAGCCAGGGAAACGTTGAGGGCCTCGGATCAAAATGAATCACTAACAAGTGCGTTAAGATTCGCAGGGAAATGAGAGAGAGAGAATATCACTTTAACGTGCTCCAAAAATCTTACAAGCATCTGTTCTCTCCATTTAAAAAAACAAACAAACAAACAAAACAAAACTGTGAGCTCAAAACAAATTAGCTTAAAAGCAGCCTACTCAGAAATCAAAGCACGTTTTGAATACACAAACCGCCCTCGTGTGAATCCAGCCTTAAATCTACCTCAAGCAAAACAGGTTTAATTACTCTATTAATTCCTGCCTCGCTTGGCACTTAGTAACAATGGATAGAGGGAGGGGATTCAGACGATTGTACGCGTTACCCTTTCTTTTTGTCTTTCACCATTAGCAGCACAAATTTATTACCTTAATAATGGGACTGAAGGGAGAGTTTCAGTGAGTCTGTGTGCTAACATGACAGCAGGAGAGCTTCTCTTCATCAACACAAACCAGAATGTTTGACAGTGAATTGACATTTATTACAAGTCTCTTGAAACACGACAGAGTTTTAAAAGTAACGTCATGTGGTTGGATAGAACCTGCTGGAGCCCAGAGACGTAAAGTTGAACTGATTTGTATCAATTGACGGATGTAAACGGAAGCTATGCGAGTAAATCAGTAAAGCAGCTGTGTAGCATGTTTGTACCGATAAAATCAGATTAATTTAAGACACTGATTCTAAAATATGAAGGAAAAGTTTAAAGTTCTATTGTGTGTAGAATTAATCTGTTGCTTCTTCCCACCGTGTAAAGGTATTGACCGTTTTCTCATTAGTGACATCTAGTGGTTAGGTGAAGAACTGCAGCAGCCCTGTTACAAACACCTCTAACATCAAATCTGATATTGAATCTCACCGAATCAAATCATATTGTGTGTATCAGTTTTAGCCATTTGTGTTATCAGATACGTATCGTACGTCTCCAGGCTGGAGACACACAAAGTATCCAGATATGTTAAAAGGTGGGTGGCAAATAATCTGACATTGTTCACGTGAACCGAACATTGACAAGGATGAACATGTTTCTGAGCTCAGGATTTATTTCAAAGTTCAAGGTGCTTAATTTATCACAGTAATAAATCAAATCAATCAAAAATATTTTATTAATCCTCAAAGGGAAATGAAGTAACAAGTAAAGATATGCACACCTTTAACTGACTGTTTATCAGAACACTGGGCTGCATTTTTCTGAAATAAATCAGAAAATGAACAGCTTGCATCTTGATTTACTAAACATAAAGCAACAAATTGATATAAAATCATTAACCAATAATCAGCTAAAACAAACAACATTAATCTGAATAGTTGGTTTACAAGAAGGGAACTTGTGTTCTTTAGTTTCTACCTTGTAATTTCAGACGGATTTTAAAAACATTGTTTATGCGATGCTGCTGCGTCGATCGATCACCCGCCATCGACATTTTCATGCAATTTGCTCGCTTATATTTATTAGTTGCTCCATCAACAAACAGAAAAACCTAAAAGCACAAGATCCAACACATTTATAAATGGCTGAATGAATCTGAAGTTCTTCCTTTCCTCTCATTTATATCTAGAATATTGAACGTTGCAGTCGGATTGTCCACCACTGGTGACACAGAGCTGTGGACATGTCTCTGTCTGAGTGAAACGAGTGACTTATACTCAAAAGAAGAAAATAGAGTTGGATTCAAAGTAAAAACAACATGTTCTGACATCTTTTTACAGTTCTTGACTATTAAAAAAAGATCTAAAAGTGCTACTTTATGAACAATTTTCTACACAGCTGACTTTCAAAGGGGGAATCTGCAGCTTACTCCTTCCTACACTTTGCTGGGCCTTTTCATGCCTGTGTTGCATTTAAACTGTCCCTCACTGTCAACACTGCGGGTGACGGCGTGGTCGGGGTGTTTGTACTTTATTTGTTTAGAGAGAAGTCACTCTCCTGAAACGCCAGCAGGAGATTTGCATGCATTAGAGCAGCCGGGAGCAAATCAAATCCATTTCTCAACTCAAGAGCAGCATGCAAACACACACAAACACACACAGATGAATTAACATGGTAAAAGTAATCTGGAAGACAAGGGACGCCACATTCAGACCTGGTGACAGTAATGAAGGCCAATAACAAGAAGCTCCAGAAGCCACTTATCACCCTTACAGACAGGGTTCATCACCGCTGCTGATTTCTCAAACACGACCTGCGAGTTGCACCTTTATCCCATCTGTCACCTTTTACCTCCATCACACGAAAAATCACGCCAAAAAATAAAAGAGAAAGCCCGAGGCTGTGATCAAAGAAACGTAAAATGCTCGCAGCTGCACGGCGTTCTCCCTGTGTGAAGGATTTCTGCCTTCGCAGGGGCTGACATGTTTCAAAGAGGTGAACTTTTTAAAGTGCTAATTCAAAAAACCACACGAACAGTCACGCGTGCTGTCATAAACTCATGTAGGAGAAATTAGCGGGCGAGCGAGGAGAAATAAAGGGTTGTCAGTGTGTCTGTTGCTTACAGAGTTGTGCTCCTTCAGATACTCAGCAGCGTTCTCTTCGGCGTTTCCTCCGATCTCTCCGATAAGGATGATGCCTTCCGTCTTGGGATCCTGCAGGAACACCTCCAGACAGTCTATGAAGTTTGTTCCATTAAACGGATCCCCGCCGATACCTTCCAGGAGAAAAAGAAAACCTTTTTTCCACTCGGGACTCTCATCCTGACAGTAACATAAGCAGGTGGCTTTGTGTCAACAAAATAAAAGCAGGCTGTTAAAAAGGTTTACATTCAGTTTTAATTAGCATTTTCAGATTTTCTTCCCATTTACAAAGTAAATCTCATGAGAAATCTGATTAAAAACGACAGCGTTTATTTACATTTTCAAAATATATAAGAGTTCCCAAACGGCAGACTGCAGTCCAGATTTGGACCTGGATGGATTTCTTTTTATCTGTGCATGTTTTAATTTATTTTTGGTAATTCTTTTTCACTAATAATTTATAAAGGCTTGACCAGAGACTTCCTCAACAGAAAGAAGTCAAGCTGCAGCAAAAACCTGAAAAACAAGGACAGATGTCAAAAAAAAAAAAAAAAAAACAAAGAAGAAAGGAGAGGTTTTTATCCACATTGGACTTTCATGTGCTCGTCCTTTCTGTGGAGCGTTTAGGTGGAGTCCTGCAGAGTCCACCTACATTTCTTTAAACAGAACTCTGCTTTAGAATCAAATTTCCTACAAACCAAATTCAAGCATTTTCTTTCCTTTTGTTCGCCGCCTCCTGTAAACATCAAGCTCAGCAGCAGAAGCTCATCTTTGTGTGTCTTCTGTTTGGAGCTCCGAGCAGGACGCTCACACAACGACAAGCTGCGGGAAGCAGCGAAAATCCACCCAGCTCAGACAAACCACAAAGGTCTTTCTGAGATATTCTGTCACAAATAAGAGCCAAAACCCCACGAAGGTTTATGGAAGCACTATTCTACAAAATGTCTTTTTTTTTTTTTTTTACTTTGACTTTCAGCAGCAACCTTCATCTCAGCATGAGGCTTTAAGGGTGGATTTCTTTTTACATTCAGGACATAAAAAGCTTCATGAAATGATGATTTTCAAGAATGATTTACTTCATCTGGAACAGGAAGGGCAAACTTCCAAAAAAACATCACAATGTCAGCAAAATACATGCTGGTATCACAAAACGCAGCAATGCCAGGAACATTTATTTGAAAGTAATAATCAAATTGTTTTACCAGCAACAAATATGAGAGTAAAATTACATTTTCATAGACTCTAATTTGCGCCCTAAAGGACACTGAAAAATGTTTAAGGAGTCTCCAGCAGACCCACCAATAAACCCTCCAAATGAACTTTATAATATTTAATACAGTCTGGCTTTATGAAGTCTGACTGGAGGAAACTCTAAGTGTTGAAATAATGATGAAGCCATGATGCATTTAACAGATTTAATGTGTCCAAGCTGCTCTGCTATTATCTGGATCGAGAATGTTTCTGGAAAACACAGATTTCTTCTCCATGTCTTGGCTTGAGGTCAAAAACTTTAGTCTCATTTGGTCATTAAAACTTTCAGAATGTGATAATCACATTTAAACAAATACAACTGAAACTTTCTGTCCATGTTGCTGCATCTAGAAGTAAAACCAGAACTCTGTATGGTCTCAGATCTGGATGCATGTGACGTACCAGAGAGAAAAATATTACAAATCAGGAAAAAAAAAAGAAAAGAAGAGAAAAATTGGATTTCTTTCAGGATATATTGGCAATCTTTGCCATATTTCTATATATCGGCAAACTCTGTTTGGTAGAGCTGATATACACTCACCTAAAGGATTATTAGGAACACCATACTAATACGGTGTTTGACCCCTTTCGCCTTCAGAAATGCCTTAATTCTACGTGGCATTGATTCAACAAGGTGCTGAAAGCATTCTTTAGAAACGTTGGCCCATATTGATAGAATAGCATCTTGCAGCTTTATGACATGGTGCATTATCCTGCTGGAAGGAGCCATCAGAAGATGGTACATGGTGGTCATGAAGGGATGGACATGGTCAGAAACAATGCTCAGGTAGCCCGGGGCATTCAAACAATGCCCAATTGGCACTAAGGGTCCTAAAGTGTGCCAAGAAAACATCCCCCACACCATTACACCCCTACCACCACAAGCAGGCTGCCCAGTGGCAACAAGGCATGATGGATCCATGTTCTCATTCTGTTTACGCCAAATTCTGACTCTACCATTTGAATGTCTCAACAGAAATCGAGATTCATCAGACCAGGCAACATTTTTACAGTCTTCAACTGTCCAATTTTGGTGAGCTTGTGCAAATTGTATCCTCTTTTTCCTATTTGTAGTGGAGATGAGTGAGTGGTACCCGGTGGGGTCTTCTGCTGTTGTAGCCCATCCACCTCAAGGTTGTGCGTGTTGTGGCTTCACAAATGCTTTGCTACATTCCTCGGTTGTAATGAGTGGTTATTTCAGTCAAAGTTGTTCTTCTATCAGCTTGAATCAGTCGGCCCATTCTCCTCTGACCTCTAGCATCAACAAGGTATTTTCCCCCACAGGACTGCCGCATACTGGATGTTTTTCCCTTTTCACACCATTCTTTGTAAACCCTAGAAATGGTTGTGGGTGAAAATCCCACTAATTGAGCAGATTGTGAAATACTCAGACCGGCCCGTCTGGCACCAACAACCATGCCACACTCAAAATTGCTTAAATCACCTTTCTTTCCCATTCTGACATTCAGTTTGGAGTTCAGGGGATTGTCTTGACCAGGACCACACCCCTAAATGCATTCAAGCAACTGCCATGTGATTGGTTGATTAGATAATTGCATTAAGGAGAAATTGAACAGGTGTTCCTAATAATCCTTTAGGTGAGTGTAGTTTAGTACTGTTAACATGTTTTAATGGTCCTGCTGCAAAGAAAATTTGTTTCTTTTAAAGTTACAAATGTTACAAATTATTTGCACAAAGCCAAACAGATTTAAGGTTTAGATGTTGCTGCTGGAGTGTTTCTGCAGGTTGCTGTTGTGTTTAAATTATATTTATTCAGTATTTATATAGTTTTGGTATTTTTCAGTTGGATTTTTATTTATTTATTCAAATCCTATTTATTTTATTTCAATGTATATTTCTGTTCCTGAAAATCCTAAATAAAATGTTTGAAGTTTTTCAATTAAATTTGAGCATTTAAATTTTTTTATTAGTTTTATTTATTAATTGGTTAATTTGATTTGTTTAACTTTGGTTAGATGTTTGATTGTAATTATGCTCAGCGTGCAAACTTAAGATTGGATATTTGGTTAAATTAGTGACCTTTTAGCAAACGAATAGAAAACGCTGAAAATATCGGCAGCACATATCGGCCATCGGCTTACTATGAGCTCTACATATCGGCATCGGCACTAGAAAAACTAACATTGGAACTGTAAAGATCTTTGCATTAACTGCAGCTTCATTTCACCATCAACAAGGTGTTTTAACTCATTAAAAATAAACTCTCTTGAGCAGGATGTGGAAATATTATAATCCTCTTTGCATGGACAGAAAATCTGGAGCGATAAATCCTTTGGCCGAAGCAAACGCCTCCTCCTGTCTGTGTTAGCAGTTGATGACCATGTCGATGTCAAAAGGTGGAGCTCTCAGCTGCCACTTAGACACCATCAGCTTTGCTCCTCTCTCACCTTTCCACCTCTTTGATCTTCTTCATTTTGGAGCACATTTCAAGTGTCATCTTCACTGGTGTCCCGATCATTGACACGCTGCTCTGGTTCAAATTAAAAAAGGCCAAACGGAAGACTTTCTCTTCACTGCAGGGTCCAGAGTCCTGTTCTATACACCACTACCCACAATGCATCGCAACCTCAACCATGACTGTCCAATAATTGTTTGTTTTGTATTTATTAACAATCTGAAATCTTTAAAATGTTACAGTAATAAAAAACAATAAATAATCAATACAGATGCTAATCTCATAAATCAAACATTAATATTCTTGTTTCAGACTTTAAATTTGTAATTACACATTTTATCCAGGTGTAAAATTATATCTGCAATGTGTCTTCCTCTATCAAAGTGCTAATTAACTGAAGCTGTGCTCAAAATGTTCGTTCGCTCATTCGCTCACTTTGCATCATTAGGCTAGAGGACAGTGTTTTATATTTCTGACAATACCTGAATGCAGCAGTAATTCATAAATTTGTGCAGTTTTCACAAGTCAGCTGTTGCATAAATAAAAGTCAGAAAGATTTGGCTCTTTTTTTTTTTGTTCGGTCTCTAAAACACTGACATCAGATTTAATGACATATTTCTGTGACTAGTCGTTAACACATCTTGAATGGGATGTATCCACTTAGACAAGCAATCACAGCTGCAAATGCACAACCTGCAGCATTCTAGATTAGTGCAATGTCAAATATTTCTGTACAAAGTGAGTCTTTTTAGAGAGGTACGAGCAATAGAATCAAAATCCAGCTGCACTAGTTCCAGTTCCTGTTTCTAATAGTTTCCCGAGTTCTTGCAGCTCAGACTGAAAACTGAAAGGATTTCCAGCAAGTCTGAAAACCACCAATCTGCAAACGATAGTGTTCATTAGCTCAGCTCGCATCGCGTTCCTCTAAATGCACAAATGCACGATATTTCTGCACCACTTTTCGTGCACTATGGGATGAGTTGTTGGGTCAAAAACTGCAGTTCAAACACTATAAAATACCAGAATCCTAAAGTCGTGCACGACATTAACAGATTAACTGGCTGACTGATTTGATTGAGCGATATTTACCACTGATGAAAAACCATCTTGTCCACAGCTGACCAGTTTAAAACAGAAATATTGGATGCAACAATTTAGCTTTTTAAAGCAAGAATACTTTTCTTTGGAAATATCTGTAAGTCTTTAAGTTTTATTCAATGTTGTTAAAAAGTTTTTTATTTCAGCTGTTAAATTCTGTTTTATTTTTATTAAAGAGGCCCTCCCATTAAAAACTGTTTTTCTGAGGTTTCTGTTGAATATTTTAGCTCCACAGGTGTTCTTACCTTCATAGTGGGTGTGAAAACAGGTCAACAACTTCTCTTTCAGTTTTTATCTCTCAAACTACGCAGGTGGTGATAAAACCAGAGTTCGAACGGCCTGTACTTGTTTCGTCACAACTCTTTTGTTCGTTAGTATTCATCAGCTCCCGCAGTTGAAACCACACCTAGCATGCTGCTAGCTAAAAGCTGTAACATAAGATGTAACAAACAGGAAGAGCGTACCTGTGGTGTTACCATGCGCAGCGGGGCAGGAAACAGTATACCTTGCTCTCATAGGCTAGTTTGTTAGCCAATCAGAGCTCAGCATATCTGAATAATGAATATGAACGAGCTGCTGACGAAGCCTGATGGAACCAGCTGAATTTTAATAAATTGAAAGATTAATGTCTGTTAATCAGTGTTTCCTGACATTTTTTAGATCTAAAATGTTTCATATTTCAGGTTAATACTTAAGAAATAACTACAAAGTCCTGAAATGTGTATAAAATAACCTCTTTAAATAGAAACTACATTCTGACAGAAAACTAAATAAAGAAATAAATCTGTGATGTTTTCTTGCCTGTGGTTGATCTGATTCTAAGAGGTCGGTCACAGTACAAACCGTTTCATTCAACCTCTACATTTTAGTTTTAAAATTCCAGCTACTGGCTGTAATATTTCAACATCTATTGTTAAAAGATAAGCCCTTCCTGTACATCCAGACTGAAATCACCTCCTAATATATTCAGAATAAGTAAGTGTGACCAGACTTTCAACTGGTACTGTGTACATTATCTCCCCTCTGGGGTAAATATTAAAGATTTAAGCTAAATGTCATATGAGGTCTTGCGACATTCAGCGTGAGTCTTAAATAAAACAGGTAGAAGTGATGTTGAGTGTGTAGCAATAAGTGACCAACATGAAGCACTATCTAATGTAACGTCCTGCTAAAGGTTGCTCTCAGCAGTCCATGGAGTCAAATGGTAAAATTAAGTTCAAGCTAAAAGCTTTAATGCTCTCTGGGTATAAAACTAACGGCAGTGAGTATGTTGTATCTAAATTTAACACACGTGACAGGTTGGAAGCTTACCCACGCAGAGCGACTGGCCCAGGCCTACTTGTGTGGTTTGATGCACGGCTTCATACGTCAAGGTGCCTGATCTGGAAACGATGCCTGGAAGAGAGATTTTAGAATCATCTTAGAATGTCTTGTTTGTACATAATTACACAAACACATTACTAAAACGATTCAGTAAAATGACTGAGACGATGCAGCTGTCATTTTCTGTCTCACTGTCAGTAAAACACTTCATCAAGGCAGCAAAAGCAGAACATCGTAGTGTTCTAACATCTGCAACAGCTGTTCTTTGCTTTGTAAATGGAGGAAGTTGATTTATAATAAAGCAGATATCCTGTAAGGTTCATCGACCAGCAGCAGCACATTGTGTTATCAAGCTGTCAGCAAGTTTCAGTACATGGAAAAAGTGAAAAGTATTTGCATGTGTAGTTTTACATGTTTCATTTTATCCCGTTCCAGCTGTTTTTTGTAAG
Source organism: Pachypanchax playfairii (assembly GCA_006937955.1). NCBI lineage: Eukaryota > Metazoa > Chordata > Actinopteri > Cyprinodontiformes > Aplocheilidae > Pachypanchax > Pachypanchax playfairii. The sequence goes on along the minus strand of SSNP01000228.1, from coordinate 40,863 downwards.
AGAGTACACGTCTGGGTCAGGGCGTTTAAATCCAACGATTAATCAAATAGTTTCATGAAAATCTTTTTTTTTCTTGGCTAAAAAATCTTGCAAAAAAAAAAAAATTGCTTTTATGAAAGCCACAGAAGCATTAACAAAGAGCCAATCACTGGCATGGGAGGGCCGAAAACTGCTGACAGGCTGTTGTTAAGTGTTATCAAGCTGTGCACAGTGATGGGGATGTTTTAATGGGGCACCACTCACTTCTGTCAGTGTGGTTAATGAGCGACAGATGCTGAGCTGATTTCTGCTGTTTCACTCCTACAAGTCTGGAAATACAGGACGAGTGGCACAGCAGAGACAAAGGTGTTAAAGGACTGGAGGGGGGGTTAAGACTTTTCCATCATGGAAATTAGAGCAGTGACTGGGACTGTTCCAGGGTTCAAATAATAAAAAACAATGTCATTGACAACTCTCCTGCATCTTGCAGGGGGGGGTTAACAAAAAAACCTAGCATCAGTAAAGATGGAAGACAAAGGGTGAAACACACTGAAGACATGTATTAACAAACAGGCCTCCGTTATCAACATATATGAGAAATGGGGACATCAAACAGATTTTGTGAGATATATTTTATAAATAAAGGAGAGATTCTCACCGATTCGTCCTTTTTTGTGAATGTGTCCGGGCATAATGCCAATCTTGCATTCTCCAGGCTGCAAAAAGACAAATCCTGATAACTTAGAAACATAACAACTCATTATCCTGATTTTTCTGCATTAAATAGTCCTGATCTCGTAATGTTTCCTTCACTGAACAAAACGTGTCTCTACACACCAATAAAAATATTACAAAACATCTAACATTCTAAGACATTAAATCCTCTATGATGATAAATTATACTTGATTATTATATTATGTATTTGTGTGTGTGCTTGCTTACGTTGATGACTCCTGGGCAGTTGGGGCCCACGAGGCGGGTGTTGCTTTGACGCAGGAGCTTATGTTTGACTTTTACCATGTCCTGTTGGGGGATCCCCTCAGTGATGCACACAACCAGCGGCACCTCGGCGTCGATGGCCTCGATGATGGCCGCGGCAGCAAAAGGCGGAGGGACATAAATTACTGTGGCGTCTGCCCCCGTGCCCTCCTTCGCCTGAAACGATGAGCAAACTGTTTTGGAGTTGCATGTAAGATGGAAATTTTGGAATTATGAAATAGTGCCACCTAATGTTCACTGCAAATCTTACTCAACCACTTTCAGTTCCCAAAAGGATGGACAAAAACATCTAAATTACACAAACCTCCATGACTGAGTTGAAGACCGGGAGGCCGAGGTGAGTCTTCCCCCCCTTCCCGGGAGAAACCCCGCCCACTAACTGGGAGCCATAATCAAGAGCCTGCTGACTGTGAAACGTTCCCTGTAAAGGAGAAAGCAACAAAATAATCACATGAGTTTAAAGGTAAAAACTGGATTTAACAGAGAAAATTCTTCTCAACTTAAAACATCCTTCGCCAATAAATAAGGGTGTAATAATAGTTTAACTATATAAAACTATTCAAAGAGTTTGGAGACATTCCTCAGTGACAATGACAGTAAAATACTTCAGGGAGGAGATTTTGTAAAAACGTTATTTACCAGAGTTTGTAGAAATAGTTTTTTTAAATGCTAAAACTTGCTAAATACATAAGTAAATAAAGTCACTTTCATAGTTTATTTGAAATTAAAATAAACAGAGAAAAAGCAGATTTAAAGAGGAAAAGCTTCTCAGAGAGCTGCTGAATAAAACTGCAGCACAAATCTCACAAGATAATAACTACAGGTTAATATAATCAGGAAAAGAAACTTCAGAGGCAAATAAATGAGCTTATGCAAACACAATAACTAGCCTATCAAAATTAATTACAAGTTCTTCATCACCCTGTTCACCTCCATTCATAATAAACTCCTTCACCCTGCTAACACTGCTGTCTTTAACCACTCTTTATTACCACAACGGTTGGGTGAAAAAAACGACGGGCTAATCGAGGAAAGAGGACACGGCTATGTGCACTCAATAGCACTTGTTCCATTTCTCATTTTCTTTTCATTACCCCGAGTGTTCACTGGAACTATTTTTAACAACCTTCTATCTGAAGCTGAAGAAACAAACGTACAAAAGGACAAAGGTGGAGTGTGAACACGTCTCCGGCTCGTTGAACACACGTCGAGACTTTTATCTTCCTCCCTGGTTTAAAGAGAGTTAACAGAGTTTTTCATGCCTAAAATAACTTGAAAAATCAACAATCCGTCACTTCGGAGTTTTTACTGTTCGCTTAATGCTACTGATATTATGACCTCGGGTTGTTGGGAGAGAAAAAAAACAAACAACAAGCAGAAAGTACCGTCAAGTCCAACTTGAAATCAAAGCGGAAAAAATAATTTTAAATCTTCAAGGTCATTAACGACAACCATAATTTATACAACACAAATGAATTTACCAAACATGTTTCACACTGAACAAAAAAAGGAATATCGCTAGAAGTAATAGAAGTGATTTGTCTCCTGAGAGGAGAGAAACGACAACAGTTCAGTCAGGAACATGTTCCACTTGAGAACGGGTCATAAAACTCTCAGTTTCAGATCTACTTATCTCACTGATATGAGGACAGAAGGTGTCACAGCTGAGATATGACCATAGTCTGTATATAAAGATGGAGAATGCATCTACTTTGTACAAAGATTAGGGCCTTCATCTCTGCAACTACCACCTGGAGGTTGTCCAGGTTTTATTTTGCTAAGTTTTCTGTATCTCCTGTGGTAATTTTCCCCCCGTGGGACAATTAAAGTATTAGGGCTGGGTCTAAAAAATCGATTAATCGATTTAAATCGATTTAAGAATAAAAAATCGATAATCGATTCATAAAGCACTAAATCGATTTAAAAAAAAAAAAAAAGGAAAATTGATAAACATGATGTATCAGCGTCGGAATTAAACTGGACTCCAAACAGTCCGCCTCCTTATATTGTTTCCTTCTCTTTGATTTCTTGCTTGTATGTTCTCTCAATGTAAGTCGCTTTGGATAAAAGCGTCTGCTAAATGACAGTAGTAGTAGTAGTAGTAGTAAAATATACATTTCCTTTTGTTACAGTTATGCCACATGCCTCTGCTTCTGGATATTTTTAATGAAAACATGAATATTAAATGTATATAAAATACGCACTGTTGAAAGGCTGCTTCAGCATTTCATAAAAATTGCCATCTACGAATGTCTGATATTCAAGAAATACTAATGTGACAGAAATATCTGAAAAAAGAATCGATATTGAATCAAATCGAAATTAATCAAAATCGAATCAATTTTTGCTCTCGTGAATCGAATCGAATCGATTCAGGAAATTAGGAGTGATACCCAGGACTATAAAGTATTATTCAATTCAGAACCGTGGGGGTAAACGTCCTGCCTATTCCCCTCACACACAATCAGGGGGTTTTAAAGCAGCAAATATTTGATCATAACTATATTTATTTGAAAAATACTAACTTGAAAGACCAAAGTGAGTCATTTTTATTAATGTTTTATTTTTTCATCAAGTTCATCATAATTTGTTGTAACAAGCAGAGAAGAAAATAAAACCTGTCTTCCAATTCATTGTAATTTATTGTGTGGAAGAAGTATCGGCATTGGTACTCGGTATCGGCAAGTACTCTGATCCAAGTATCGGTACTGTATCAGTTTTAAGAAAGTGGTATCGTTGCAAAGTAGAAAATCAGAACAGTTGACATTCAAGTAAACAGAAAGTGAGTAAACATAATTTAGATTATTAAATCAGACGTGAGCGGATCAGCACAGGCAGAAATATAAATCAGATAGAACGAGTCTCAGGGATTGTTTATCTCTGGTACTTAAACAAAATGTTCCAAACAGACAAAAAGAGGGAGGATTTTTGAAGAAGTAGGGAAAACCTGAGGTTTCACAACAGGATTACAGTCAGTTAAACTGATGTGAAGTAAGATTCCAGATGAGTTGTCAATACAAACCTGCTTCCCTGTGAAACCCTGGCAGATGACCTTCGTGTTCTTATTGATGTAGAGGTTTTTTCTTGTTCCTGTATAACAGTGTCTGACTCCACTGTGCTGCACTAAAGGAAGAGAAGCAACACAGAGAAGAATCAAGTGTTAGATAAACATACGGGCTCTTTTTTATTATCAAAACCTTTCACATGTTTGCACTGGAAACATTCTTTGTCTTGTGTCGAGAAACTACTATTAAACTCCAGAAATAAAACCTTTGAAAAAGATGAAAATTCAACAAAAACAAATTCTTTCAAAGCTCCCAAAACCCAGAGCAGTAAAATATTATCACTGTTCTTTGAGGACATTATTCTTTTGAGTCAACTCAAAAGCTCTGCAGTGTTTTGGCAGCAGCGTCTTGTACTATTGCTGAGTAACATTATCAGCTTTCCACAGACACGACAAATACCAGAAAGTGTAACCAGAAAACACACTGACGATTTGAAAATGTACTACAAACATACTGGAGCTGCTATTTATGCTGCAGAGCTGAAAAAATCAAACAAAAGAGATATCAGCACATTCACCTGCAACACATTTACTGGTTGGAATCAGTGTGGCAGAGGCTCCTGACTTTGTTTCTAGCAGATACAGATTGCATTTCCAAATCCCAGATTTAGACATAATAATCCCAGGAAGTAAAATCACTTACAGATAAGACAAAAACTACGAGTGTAATACTAAAACCTCGACATCCAACAGATAAAATAAGTGATTTAAAAGAAGATTTTACTTAATGGAGTTAGCATGAATGAAGTGCAATGCCTTATTAAATTCAAGACAAATGTGACTTTGGTGCTCGCTGATTGATCCCTTGGTCAATCAACAGAAGTAATAAATCAACAAGAGAGAACAGATCCAGTTAATCATGTCAGCTAATTATTGAGCAAAAGGACCAAACAACTGCAGTTTTCAGTTTCTGAAATGTCAAATTGAGCTCTGGGAGTGTGTGATGGCCTTTAGTCCATCCTGATCTCTGATAGTTTCTACACTAATTTACTGACCAGTATGGGTCCAAACATTTTTCTGCAAACTGAAAGTTTTCTGTAAGATGTTGTTGGTAACACAGACAACACAACAACTGATGCATCCAAATAAACAAAATCTATTATCATCATTCATGAATAATTGTGATGCTACTTGTTTTGTGACCCATCAAAAGGGATGTGTGTCTGCAATAATCACCTAAAGCAAACTGATTAGTGATAAAAACAATAAACCATTTTTATGGGGGGGGGGGGTTACACACAGAACAGGTTGCCAGTCCATCACAGGGCCACAAAGACACAAACAACCATTTACACACTCATCTAGGGTCAATTTAGAGCCTCAAGTTCACCTAACAAGAATGTTTTTGTTCTTTAGTTGGAAACCAGAGTCGTGCACATGGAGAACATACAAACTCCATGGTCCCAGGTTGGTTTTGTACCCATGACCCTCTTGCAGCAAAGCAACAGTGTTAACTTGAAGGAACAGCAGCAGACCCTTCTATGTCTCTTTTGTACGCACATAATTTAGGAAACAAGATTACTGTTCTACAGTGCAGCCCTCAAAACAAAGACGTTGCTGAAAAAAAGGTATTTTTAGAGTAAAGATTTTATTAACCCATTTACAGTAAAGAAGTTTCTCTACCACTGCTCACTGGAGGGTGTGTGTGTGCCTAATTTGATCGCAGTGTTGCACTTCAACAGGAGGGATCACTTCAGAAAAGGCTTTATCACTTAGCAGAATATATGATTTTACTGTATTTCTAAATGAGATGTTGTTCATTTAGTTTGGCATGTTTATCAAATGTGGTGGTACAGTAACATACCAAACAAATAAAATATTAATTTTTACCTTACTATAAAATGTGAAATGAAGATAAAGTATGACATGTGAACTATTATTTCTTTAAAGACTTCCTAACTCAAACAATTTGGCAAAACGACAGCTTGGCATGTTGTTGGTTGAGCTAGGAGCGACTGGTTTGATAAACATAGTAACAGAAAACAAAACCTGCTGCTCAATGGCTGAACTTTGCTCTTCAGAGTCTAATACAGCTGAACAACATAAATGTGCAAAGTTCACTCGCTTTATACCGGCAAGAAATATTATCACAGACAGTTAAATTCGACCTTTTACATGAGTTAATTAGAATCGGTGAAGATTTAACGCAACTTTACACAATGACAATAAACAACAGAGCAGCTAAACCTTTGCCTGCAGCAAACAGATAAACACTTGTTTATTTTGGCTAAAAACGCAACGAATAACTCTGACACACCAGTTCACATTCATCACAGACTCTCTGCTTTTCAGTAAAAAAAACTGGTAAATGTTATGTTAGGTTAATGTGGGACCTTCATGACAAGTTAGCCAGCTAATTTGGCAGCTAGAAGTCAGTGAGCTTTCCTACAGTTTGGCTAACTGTAGCTAACTAGCATGGAAGCCGAGTGACACTCAATGTAGTTTATTTATTCGGTGCAAGGTTGAATGTGTTTTTAACGCTGCGCCAAGGACAAGCACAAAGCCAAAGATGATTTTTCTATTACTGGAACTAGGAATCAACACTCCAAAACATAGAAACTGCAGTTTGTTACGATACTTACAAAGCAGCCTGGCAAATAACCTGCTGTGAGACATCTTCGGTCATTCACCAATGACACCCGAGGCTGGGGACCTTACACCACAATTTAGCTGACTTCGGATGTTCCTGTGGAATCTGGACGTGTAAATTAGTTTAATAACATCGTAATCACTGTGATGAACTTAATCTTTCGTGATTTTTTTAAACATATAGGAATTTTGGTTTATATATGAGAAATCGTTATAAGACAGACGGCTGTTTTATTGTCGTTCTTTTTTGACCAGGCAGTTTAACGTCTTCCACTAACAAAGCACTGTGGGTATTGAAGTCTTTACACGTCAAAGTAATTTCTGTTAGCTCTGATAGAAGCCTCAACCTGATAGATTCATTTAGTAAATGTCACTAAAAATCAGTAATATTAAAAATTTCGCATTTAAGAATAAGAATTTGATTTTCAAAGCAGATAAATTAATAGAACAGAATGAACTGAAAAATCAATAAACTAATTTCTTTACACATTTTGACAAATTTTTTGAAACTAATGTTTTATATAAATTTTGCATCTGTAACAACATGTTTTTTATGCTGCAAACACTTAAACGAGTCAACACATAACTAGTTTGAATTATAATTTAACTCAGAACATTTGAATGGACAAAATGAATAATTGTCCTTTAAAAAATAAGATTATTTTTATATCTATTTGAATGAATGAGATTTATTGTCATTATACAAGTACAGAGCACAAGTATAATAAAATTACTTATATCTGAATTTACAATAAATCATTACGTCATATTCTTTAATGCTGTGTAAACTTAAGAAGAAAAAAAAATAAAACCTTTTTTGTATCTCTAATGGGGAGAAAAAATATTTTTATTTCCAGAAAGATACAATAAAACCTTGTGATTTACAGTCTTCACAGTAAGAAACTTTGACTCTTAAAAAATTTAAATCTCAATCATGTTTATTACATATAATTCTTCAGTAATAGATGGTAGAAACAGTCCAGACTTGTGTCTCACTATGCAAATGCATGTGGCTCCATGAGCCACTAGAGGGCGCCAAAGTCTGTATTTCATTGCTATTCTAATTAAAGGTGTGCTGTTGCATTTTAATACCGCTAGATATTTCTAAAGTTACTAATAAACATCAGGCCAGTTATTTATAATTTTTACACTGCTTTTGAGGTGGATTAGTTGCAGTCTCCCTCTTTCCCACATTTCTTAAAATATTTGTTTTGACAGTACAGTTTGCTTATTTGAACAATCCTGGTCACATTCCTGCTGCAGAGCTCAGTTTTTGATATCACAAACAAAAGATCACAAACTGAAGGAGGTAAAATATAAACTGAGCTGTGGAATATGCAGAAATCATCTATTTATTTTAGTTTCATTGTGAAGTTGGAGCCATTCATGTATAAGTTTTTTTCCAATTATTGTTCATACTGTGATCTTGGACTTGGTCCATATCATTTATTTTTATTCTATATTGTTTTGGGATTAAGAAAATGTGACAGTTGGAAAGTTATTGTTTACCGTGTGCTCTACAGGACTTGCTGACATGCTGATAGGAATCATGTAAATAATGCAGGATAGTGGCCCTTGAGGCCTGGTGTTTGACACCCCTGATCTAGAGAAGCTCAGCTCAGCTTAATATTTATGTTTATTTATAATGTGAGCAGTTCTCATAACTGCAGCTTGTTTTTCTCATGAAGTGAGATTGCAGCATGTTCATGGATCGTCTGACGGATTAGGAATCTCCTCATCCTAGTTTGGCCAACTGGAGCCTCAAAACAGGATCTTGCACTGGGTCCTTATTGGCTCTTATTCTGATATTGGACAGTATCTGAAATAAACAACATACATTATTCTATTGCAGTTTCAAAAGCAATAAATGAAATAGTCACAGTTGCTACCCCACAGTGTATTTCCAGTAAGTATTATTTGCAAATATCTTTTTACATAAAATGTAAATATATTAACAATATATTTGATCAAGGTTCATGCCCGAATGGTCCACTTGTATTTTGTCTACTTGTCCTTGATTCTGAACTTTGGACGAAAACAAATGTTTAAAATATCCATCTTTTAAGTTGTTGTTCCTACAGCCTGTAAAGGTGAAATAAACATAGTTTTGCAAATGTTTTTATCTCGAAGCGGGTTATGTAAACACCGTGTTTGAAAAACGAACCTGTAAAAAGACGGTTGTTCTTAATGCGAGTTGTCCAATCAGGAACCACCAACTCCTCCGTCACTGATTGGTCGCGGGCCATTGTCACGTGGTCTAGTTACGTCTATTCACAGAAACACATACGCTTTGATTTGTTTGATTACGCGTTTAACGTTAGGGGATTTACGCACCGGCGCCAACTGCGTTCAGAAAAGAGCGCAGTGAACTAAAGGAAACCCAGGAACTATCCAAGTCAAACACCAAAACCCAGCCCCCGCTGAGCAATTCAAGATGGTTTTAGAAACTATCTCAAAGATAATAAAAGTCCAGCTTCCAGCCTACCTGAAGAGGCTGCCGCTTCCGGAAACGATCGGCGGGTTCGCGAGATTAACAGGTAATTAACAGCAGCTGTGTAAAGATCATCTGTATTTGATCCCACAAGAAAATACAAACTTTACAGGAACATTATTTATGCTTTTAAGAACAACAAAAAACGCGACACATCAACTCGTGTATGTGGAAAACTTGGAAACTCGTTGCATCTTTAATCTACAAGACGAGCTGCTACTTCGCATCATGGCTAAATGAAAACATGTAACTCCAAAACTTCATAAAACAAAGTAACGTAGCGTGGAAAGATTCTGCTGCCTGTTGTTGGATCATATCCTCAGTTTTATTAGGTTTTTCTGAAAAAACAACATCAACAAACCCAACAGTCACAGCAAGCAGAACACAGAGATGTAAGTTTCACGAAACCCTGTGGTTTCACTATGAATCATCACTTTAACGATATGATCTTATTTATAATATTCACATTAAGAACAAGTCCACAACCAGAAAAGCTGAAGTTTTGTGCATTAATCCTGCAGAACATGAAGCACATCATAGCTGATGTCCTGACCCTGTTAACAAACAGCAGGTTAACCTCTGGATCAGTGCTGCATCAGAAGGTGCAGCACTGATCCTGGGTTCTGGTTCTGCTCCAGGAGATCTGGATCACCTCACAGCTCCCTCTCTTTATTTTTTTAGCACAGTTTAGTCAAAGACTGACTCACTAAGAACTTATTCTAAATTGTTTTTCTTGCTGATGTGTGTTTTCTGCTCATAGTGTCAGAGTGGCTCCGGTTGCTGCCTCTTCTCGGTATCCTGGCCTTGCTGGGCTACCTGACCATTCGTCCATTTCTGCCTAAGAAGAAGAAACAAAAAGACAGTCTGATCAACCTGAAGATCCAGAAAGAGAACCCTAAAGTGGTCAATGAGATCGACATAGAGGATCTGAACAGCGCAAACGTGTGTTACTGTCGCTGCTGGCGCTCAAAAACTGTAAGTCAGTCAGTTATTTTGGTTTTTATTTTGTGCTTGATTTGAGGGGTTTGTAAATTGGGGAGCTTAGAGAAATGTTTGCTGATTAGCTGACATAAAAGTTGTTTCCTCTTTTAGTTTCCTGTTTGTGATAAGTCACACTTAAAGCACAACGAATTAACCGGAGACAACGTGGGACCGCTCATACTCAAGAAGAAGATACTTTAATTGACCGCTGCGAGGAGTTTACGTCAGACTAGTCAGTGCCAACTTGTTCTTTTCATAGTGTCCCATTATTATTATTATTATTAATAATAATTATTATTTCTATGGAGTTCACTGTCTGAGTATGTAATAACAATGCTATTTTGCTGTTGGGAGCGTTCCACTTTATTTGAATGTTTAAGATTCACTGTGTCGTGACTAAAATCCGTTTGAGTGGAATGAAAATCCGAGGTGTCTTCTGATCTCAAGTCCTGGTTTTCCTTCCAGATAATGTTTCATATTTCCAATATGTATTGAACATATACCTTGTGCGCTTTTTTTTTTTGGACCAGTCCTATTTTGAGGGTTAACCTTTGTGTGCCATACGTAAGTAATAACACACTTTCGTTCAGGGTGAAACATCTTTCTGTCGTCTTCAGTGTCTTCGGTGTCATTTCAAATTACACCGTTGTTGATTAATAAGCAGTTTTCAGCTCACTGATTTCTGTGACGTGAGATTTTTTTCTAGAATCACTTTTAAACGATGCAAACAGCAGAATTTTCTTCATAACTGATCAGTAATATTTTTTCATGAGATGTTTTCGATGATCAGATCTGTATTTTCCAGACGTCTTTGAGTTTTGGTTAGACCGCGGTTTGAATTCATCTGTACTAAAATATAAAATTAGTCGTCATGTTTAACTTAGTTTTTTTGGCAAACAGCTTCTTTAATTGATATTTCTGAGGAACTCTTCAGTTGAAAGACGTTTGAATGATTGAACCCGTCACATACTTATTAATTTCCTCAAGTCTTTACTGCAAGAACCGAAAGCAGCTGCAGGCGGCTACGTTTGAAACAAAACTTTTTAAGCTGATCAGGTGATTCTTCAGTTTAATGCCCAAATCAAATTTAGACAAATCTTTTTTGTATTGCTACAAGTCATGGGAGATCTTTGTTTTTTGTCCTCACAGCTCGATTTGATTATTTATAAAATCTTACTGTATTTCATGTTAAATTTGATCATTTTCATTGGATCAAGTTGTAATCTGGTAAACAGCTTCTCGTGAGATGAAATTTGACTCAAACCCAAACTGAGGGTCACGCATATTGATGTGATGCTGAGTTTTGGACAGATGTGGCATCATGGAAACCTTAATGTGTTGGACCTCAAGTCAGATATTGTCTTTTTTTATCCAGAAGTCGAGAGAAATCATGAGCTGTGCGCTGATAACAGATAAAAGTTGGATTAGATATTTCAGCCAGAAGCAAAGTCCAGAACCAGACGGATCCGTATCTGTAAAATGACAGTAAATCAAGAATGTAGCTAAAATGTAACGCTATCATTAAAACAACAGGACAACTTTTCTGTGTTTTGTTATTTATTGTTTGTTAAAAAACTAATGTTGTCAATTCATCATACATAATCTCTAATACAGTATCTTGTAAACAAGTGAAAAAGTTACACTGCATGTTTCTGTAGTAAAAAACCTCCAACATTTCACCATCATTAAGCATTTGTTCGGAAGTTACGGGTAGCTGCGGCTGAGCGAGCTGCAGAGCGTGGTGTTGAGGCTGTAGATGATAAAGCAGCAGTTTATATAAATTAAAATTAACTTATAAAATTTTCTCCTGAGTTTTTGTAAACTATAAATAATTAAAAACAGATACAGCTAAAACACGCGAGTAAAAAAAAAAACACAAACACGTAGCATTCGAATGAATGCAGAGCATCTAAAAAAACATTCTGCCGAAATACAACAAATTATTGCCACTATCGGTGCTTCCGGTCACACACCCTGCATACCTTTTCACTTAGACACCTACAACCTTTCACGTTAATCTGATCACAAAACTGAAAAAAAAATACTGAATTAATTAAATATAATCGGAGAACGAATTCAAATTTACAAAAAATGTAAACCATTCAGATGTCTCAGTATATCAAATGAAATGTTGAGTTCAAGCCAGACACGAGTACAAAGTTCATACAGCATGAGACAAGCGGGGTGATTTGTTTAGAGCTCGGGGCCTGGAAACCACAGGATGCTGTAAAAACAAACAAGACTGGCCAATCAAAACACAGAGCCACTCGGTGGCTAAAGAACAGCTTCTGAGTTTCCAGTAAACGTCCTGTTTCAGAGGGTGATGATGTCAGAGAGTGCTCTCAAAGGTGACAGGTGTCTCACTGTCCTCTTCACCTCCGGCTGCAGTCCCTGGGAGAGACGGGGAGCCACAGATTAGATGCTGCACAAACTCTTCAGTCAAACACAATACTAAATTAAAACATGCATATAAGCTGCAACTTGAACCCACTGACTGCTCAATACCGCAGGATATAAATACAAATAGAAACTCAAATATTGGATCTAAAACTATGCAAATCCTTGTTTGTGTGAACTAAGCTAGCACAAAGGAGCGAGGCAGGTACCTGGTGTGTAACTACAAAGCGAAGCTGCACAGGACGCTGAGCCGAGGGGATCTTTTTGTTGTTTGAATGATGGTTTTTACGTACCTAAGTAAAATGTTGATAAACTGGGTTTGACTCTCTCACCGCAGGTTGAGTTTTTTGGTTTCTGCAGCAGACGAGGCCCGCAGAGCCCAATAATAAGAGCTCCAATCGGGGCCGTGAGAAGAATGGAGAGCACAGCGACGGTGAGCACGTCCATACCGTACTCCTGTAGCTGCTTGTCCCCCTTTTGCCTCGCTGCGTCCAAAGCCGTGGAGCCTATTGCTGCCTGATGAAGATACAGATCAAAACGTTACTCACTATGAGGGAATAACTGTACTGTAAAGAATCTATTGCATTAGTTTTAATCCCGCAGAAGCACTACAGACATGTCCTCTTAGAAAAAACTTCTTAAAGTGACAGTTGATTTCTAAGTGAGGTTATATAGAGTTCATCACGAGCAGGAAGTATCTCACCTGCAACAGATGGCAATTATGATGCGTTCCATTTGTACTCAGAAGCCAATTTAGAAAAAGCTACTTCCCCTAAAAGTCAGAACTCAGTAAGTTGGAAAGTTCCCGAAAAGCTCAAAAAAAAAAAACAAAAAAAAGCAGTGACAGCTGCAGAAATAAGCTATTTAAGTTCTATCAGTTTGTTTTTAGGAGTTCAGTCACATGAGGCAACGATAGTGTAATGGAGAGCGAGATCGTCTTCCAATCAGGAGATTGGGGTTCGATCCCGGGTCCTGATTACGTATTGAAGTATCCTTGTGCAAAATACTGAACCCCAAAACTTCCCCCTGGGCACCGTACAAGATGGCTACCCTCCGCTCTTTACAGATGGGTCAAATGCAGAGAAAATAATTTCTCCAAGAGGGACCAATAAAAGTATCAATCAGTCATATGGTACCACCCAACCACTGATCCTAAGCACAATTCCTACAGGTTTTCTTTCTAAACACACAGTTTAGTCACGTTGGACATCATTCCCAGATCTGAGTTTGGACGTTTGAGGTAAATGGAAGACATCAGAAATCTCTCAATGTGGAGAATCAGAGAAAAGTTTTCAAAATCAAGTCAAGCTAACAGGTACTCAGAGCAAAACTCCCAACAGTTCAACTTTACTCTGAAGGATTTATGCAACTTTTGAAGAAAACAGTTACAACAGATATCGAATATTGTTCATACATTAATGAAAATATCCTCCTGCCAGTCAGCTCAATCCACCAGGACTCTCTACCTTCTGTGTGTGTTAGGTAATCAAGGTAAACCAGAGTCCATCGCAGGGCCACACATAGACAAACAACTACTCACACACACACACCTAGGGACAATTTAGAGATGACATTTAACCTCTTGCATGTTTTTGGGGGTGCACACATGCACAGGGAGAAAATGCAAACTCCAAGGTCCCAGCCCGGATTTGAACCCAAGACCTTCTCGCTGCAAGGCAACAGTACCACAGTGCGGCCCCTACAAAGAGTACTATTTACCTGCAATGCACCAACTTCCAGAGCAATCAGCTTCTTAATCACATTCACAACATCCCTGACAGCTGACAGATCAAGTCACATGATTTACAAACACAAGTACGAGAATCGATTCTGTATCGAATCATCAAGAATCAAATCATAAGTTGTTCCATTCATGACCCCAGTAATCACTTCATTTTACTCTCTGCAGTTACTGTTTTGGGATTAGACAGATGTTGTGCAAGTCATGCACGTGTACAGCAGGATAAAATTAGCAAAGTCATTCTGAATGAAACAAATAGTGACGGTGTAAAAATGAGGCTGTACGAACACACAACAGCAGTTATATTGTGATATCACTGTTCCATCAGAACACCATCAAGGTGCTTCAGGTGTTGCACTGAGTGGGACCATCTGATTGGCCGAATAGATTGTCTTCAGTATCAATACTGTGCACACTGATATCGATATGACAATATTTTTTTAAATATAATTTCTAGCCATAGAAAAAGTTTTTGATTCTACATTTTCTAAAACTGCTGAGAGAATTTTGAGTCGAATTTATCTGGAAGAATCCGGCTTGAAAACTGAGATTCGGCTGACTGCTTCCTACTGCAGGTAAGATATTGGCTAGTTATAAATACTGTCCCTTCAAAATAAAAGCCAAGTCCTACTTTTAAAATCAAACATCCCAGTGACGACATACCTGCACTGTAGCTTTGGGCATCCAAGCGAGTGCTATGAAAACCTTTTCTCTCACGCTGAAGCCTGAACGCAGCACACACACAAAGGTGAAGAGCATTCTCACCAGCACAGCAATGAGCAGAGAGGCTATACCTAAACCTGAAAGACATAAAGACACGTGGGGTAGAGCGGCGCTGGCAGATTTATTAACATACAGAAAGAATGCAGCTACTTCTGAAACTAAAATACATTGTTTCACACTAGTTTACATGAACCAAATCTGGTTTATGAGGAAACCCAACTAGCTTTTCACTAATAGTGTGAAAGTAAAGTACAGGAGTGCCGTTGCAGGTGTGGAGCAGCTCATGTCTTTTTTAGGTTATGCAAATATATTTACATACGTTCAT
Source organism: Pachypanchax playfairii (assembly GCA_006937955.1). NCBI lineage: Eukaryota > Metazoa > Chordata > Actinopteri > Cyprinodontiformes > Aplocheilidae > Pachypanchax > Pachypanchax playfairii. The sequence goes on along the minus strand of SSNP01000228.1, from coordinate 25,573 downwards.
CCGGTCACATTTGAATGTTGCACAATGATAACTCTGTTATTTTCTGCAGACTTTGTGTGCAGTTATCTTACCGACGGTGCATCCCTCCAGCTCAGACACTTGAATCTCAGCTCCGATCAGTCCGAATAGGAGGGGCTGAAACACTTCCCACGCCCACCCCACCACTTCCTCCACACGCGCCTTTAGACAAAGATGTTAAGTTCCTTAAACAATGATTAAACACTTGTGAGACAGCGTGACACATGCATTTCTCCTGTCCTAACCTTAGCAAACGTCCTCTTCATTTAACTGATCAAATAAGTTAATGACAAGGAGCCAATGCTGAATGTGGAACGTACCTTTTCTGTTCCCCAGCCCAGGCCAGCCAGGAACGCCAGCACTAAGGTACAGAGACCTCCAGAACCCGGGAAGCCCGCCACACTGCTGCCAAACACGGCAAAGACAGACAGACCCAAGACCAAGAAGGAACGCTTCATCACTAAATAGTTCTATAAAAAAATAAAACATTTCTTAATGTAACTGACAAGCAGGTGGATGTTCTCAGACTAAAGCTATAATTTTTAAGTCCATAAAACATCTTGATTTTCTGATGTATTTTCACATTAAGGGGATTCCAGTGTTTAAGTTCAAGTTTTAAATTATTGGGAGGAGAAAAAAAGGATTTTACTGAGTTTATCTCATGCACCAACTCTTTGTCATGGTCAGGCAGAAACCTTGTATCTTTAAAACTTACAACTTAAAACAAACAAATATCTGTCTGGGTATAAATAAACTCTGCATGACCACAAGTCTCTTCTTCATACTTTGGACAGTCACCCACCTGACCACTGAAGAATGATAAACATTTACACAATAACATTAAAATGATGACAAGTGGAGATACGAGGTTTTGACCCGACATCCTCCATGTTTCACACAAATTCTGCAGTTCCAACGTTAAAACAAGTTTATGTCAGTGACATGCTGCCTCAGGTTACACACCTGGTCAACACTAGGAAAGTACTGAATGAGGAAGCCCAGCAGGATCCCAGCAACCATCCCCCCTGCAACCTCCAGCACCCCGCGGAGGAGGTTGTACCAGGTGGAGCCTGGAAGGAGGAAGCGTGACAGATAAAGTTAAGCAGTAAGTTAATTATGTTACTTAGTTAAAAAAAACTATTTTCTAAATCAGATTATATAACTAACCAACAGAATAAATCAACAACAAAAAGTTTTCTAATAATGATGGTAGTTTGCACATGTGCACCATCTGCTGAGCCACAGAAAAACTACAAACAAGACCCACCCCCTGCGTTCTCCCCACCTGCAGAACAGCTGGTGTTGTGTTTCAAAAAGCCCTACACACACACACACACACCCACACACACACACACACAGACTACCTGTGGCAAAGGCCATGCCCAAGCACGTGGTGAAGCCCGTGATGGCGAGGATATCATCGATGCTCCCAGCAGCCATCAACAGGGTAGGGATGCCCTGCTCCACTCCGTATCCTTCCTTCTGTAGCAGCAGCATGGAGGGAACCACCACCGCCGGAGACACGGCGCCCAAGACAAAGCTGCGAGGGGTGGAGTCTTAATTACTGGATTGTTACAAACAATGAGAAAATGAAGTTTTATATTTACCCCAGGATGAAGCCCCACACCCAGGGCAGGCCCATGAGGAAGTGGGAGATCAGAGCCGTGGTGCAGGCCTCCATCAAGCAGGGCCCGGCCGCTACACGCAAACACACAGACTTCAGTTTCCTCAGAGCCTGATGGAGGAAACATGCATAGTCTGTATGAAACACATGGTCTGTATGAAACACGCATGTTCTGGAGAAAACATGCATGTTCTGTATGAAACACATGTTCTGTACGAAACACGCATGTTCTGTAGGAAACGTTCTGTATGAAACATGCATGTTCTGTATAAACACGCATGTTCTGTATGAAACACATGTTCTGTATGAAACACGCATGTTCTGTATGAAACGCATGTTCTGTATGAAACACGTTCTGTATGAAACACGCATGTTCTGGAGAAAACACGCACGTTCTGTAGGAAACGTTCTGTATGAAACATGCATGTTCTGTATAAACACGCATGTTCTGTAGGAAACGTTCTGTATGAAACATGCATGTTCTGTATAAACACGCATGTTCTGTATGAAACACGCATGCTCTGTATGAAACGCATGTTCTGTATGAAACACATGTTCTGTATGAAACACGCATGTTCTGGAGAAAACACGCATGTTCTGTAGGAAACGTTCTGTATGAGACACGCATGTTCTGTATAAACGCATATTCTGTATAAACACGCATGTTCTGTATGAAACACACGTTCTGGAGAAAACACGCATGTTCTGTATGAAACACACATGTTCTGTATAAACACATGTTTTGTATGAAACACGCATGTTCTGCAGGAAACGTTCTGTATGAAACACGCATGTTCTGTATAAACACGCATGTTTTGTATGAAACACGCATGTTCTGTAGGAAACGTTCTGTATGAAACACACATGTTCTGTATAAACACGCATATTCTGTATAAACACGCATGTTCTGTAGGAAACGTTCTGTATGAAACACGCATGTTCTGGAGAAAACACACATGTTCTGTATAAACAAACATGTTCTGGAGAAAACACACATGTTCTGTATAAACAAACATGTTCTGTATGAAACACGCATGTTCTGTATAAACACGCATGTTCTGTAGGAAACGCATGTTCTGTATGAAACACGCATGTTCTGTATGAAACACGCATGTTCTGTATGAAACACGCATGTTCTGTAGGAAACACGCATGTTCTGTAGGAAACGTTCTGTATGAAACACGCATGTTCTGGAGAAAACACACATGTTCTGTATAAACAAACATGTTCTGTATGAAACACGCATGTTCTGTATAAACACGCATGTTCTGTAGGAAACGCATGTTCTGTATGAAACACGCATGTTCTGTATGAAACACGCATGTTCTGTAGGAAACACGCATGTTCTTTAGGAAACACGCATGTTCTGTATGAAATACGCATGTTCTGTAGGAGACACGTATGTTCTGTAAGAAACACGCATGTTCTGTATAAACACGCATGGTTTGTATGAAACACGCATGTTCTGTAGGAGACACGTATGTTCTGTAAGAAACACGCATGTTCTGTATAAACACGCATGGTTTGTATGAAACACGCATGTTCTGTAGGAAACGTTCTGTATGAAACACACATGTTCTGTATAAACACGCATATTCTGTATAAACACGCATGGTTTGTATGAAATACGCATGTTCTGTAGGAGACACGTATGTTCTGTAAGAAACACGCATGTTCTGTATAAACACGCATGGTTTGTATGAAACACGCATGTTCTGTAGGAAACGTTCTGTATGAAACACACATGTTCTGTATAAACACGCATATTCTGTATAAACACGCATGTTCTGTAGGAAACGTTCTGTATGAAACACGCATGTTCTGGAGAAAACACACATGTTCTGTATAAACAAACATGTTCTGTATGAAACACGCATGTTCTGTATAAACACGCATGTTCTGTAGGAAACGCATGTTCTGTATGAAACCCGCATGTTCTGTAGGAAACACGCATGTTCTTTAGGAAACACGCATGTTCTGTATGAAATACGCATGTTCTGTAGGAGACACGTATGTTCTGTAGGAAACACGCATGTTCTGTATGAAACACGCATGTTCTGTATGAAACACGCATGTTCTTTAGGAAACACGCATGTTCTGTATGAAATACGCATGTTTTGTAGGAGACACGTATGTTCTGTAGGAAACACGCATGTTCTGTATGAAACACGCATGTTCTGTATGAAACACGCATGTTCTGTAGGAAACATGCATGTTCTGTATGAAATACGCATGTTCTGTAGGAGACACGTATGTTCTGTAGGAAACACGCATGTTCTGTATGAAACACGCATGTTCTGTAGGAGACACGTATGTTCTGTAGGAAACACGCATGTTCTGTAAGAAACACACATGTTCTTTAGGAAACACGTATGTTCTGTATGAAACTGTAAAACAGTTACTGGGATTCAAACAGATTTAATAAGTTTGTGAAACAAACAACAAGACTCAGTTTATCCAACAATCTGATATTTGGGCGTCGCTGCTGGAGGTTACTGTACCGTGGGATCCAATCCTAGACCAGCTCTGACCAGGATGACAGCCAGAGCGATGTTCCTGAGAGAGGCGGACCACTTGAACTCGATGTACACGGCGTCATTCACAGTAGGGATGTTCCTCAGCATGAAGCCCATCAGCAGCATACCTGCAGCCCAGCAGACGGTGGGAAACAGGAAACGTGATCCTTCAATAAGCTGAAGCTGTTTGTTCTCACACACCAAGAGAACAAACAGCATTCTGGGAAAATATCAAACTCAGCACTTTGTTTCACCAGCTCACACTCGCTCAAACACGCAACCAGTTTTAAAACCCGCATTTCAGCTAATAACAATCTCTTTTTATATTTTATAGTCTTAAAAATTCCAACGGGATGTCACGATGTTATGATCTTTATATATTTAATTTAATTTATTTACAAGAATATAATATAAAATGGGATCTAAAAGAATTTGTTTTATATTATCCTTCAGCTTTTGGAAGAATTTGGAACTCAGTTCATACAGATGGGATTTCAATTGGTTCAAAAGTTTGAGGGTTTTTTTAAGTATTTGATAAAACACAGTCATATTTAAATAAATCCACATCAAGCTGAAAGCAGATACATCAGCAGCACTTCGGGGTATCCGGGGTCACGTCTGGCAGAATTCATTTATATTTCTCCTGAAATAATCACATAGTACCGAAACAGGTGGCTGAGTTAAGTCCTATAAAATAACATGAATACAAACTGCTAACCCCCAAAAAACACTTAAAAAAAACTCAGAGAAACATCAGAAACTGCTGTTTAAATGAACACGCCATCCTCCATCTTACCAAGAAGCGGGGGGAATGGTGGAAGTTTGGGCAGCCGGATGAGAGCGACCAATTTGCCACCAATGAGAGCGCAGAGGAAGACCACTATGATTCCAAACAGGTTCCCTTTCGGGAGACATTCCTTCTCTGTGATGGACCAAATGACCCCAAAAAGCACAGCTGCTAGAATGACTGAAGAGGAAAGAGACCAGCCGTCAGGTTTCCTGCTCTAACGTCTGTCACTACGGTCGGATCCAGATCACTGACCTTTAGTAATGAAGGAGGCGAGGAGGCCTCGAGGTGGACACGGGCAGAACCTGCGGAGCAGCGGGCAGCAGACCACCGGGGGGTCTGTGTTGGTGCCTGCGTCCACCACGGCGTTACGAGGAATAAAGTAGGTGGTCTCTTCTGTTACGTTGGGGGTCGAGCAACGCCGGACCACCACGTGGATCTGGTTCACATTCAGGTGCTTTAAAGGAAAAATCAGGACAGAGATGAAAGTGTTAAATAAAGTTCCTAAGTGTTCTGGTTCCTGTATCAAGAACCAGAACACAACTGCTGTGTAATACAACACGGCTCATCATGTTGGTGCAAAAGCATCAGAGCTCATCGGAGCAGATACCTCGACATGGTTCGCTGCAGGCAGAGTGATCCGGTCCAGCAGGGGACTGGGAGCTGGACTGGGTGCTGGACTAGGTGCAGAGGTCGGCTCTGGGTTGGCAGGTTTCTGCTGGGTGTCCTCCATCATGAAACTTACAGTATATCTGATCTGATCATTTGGTCTTTGATTGGAAGTTTCTTCACTCCTGAATGTCCAGCTTCCTTTTTGAAACACATTTAAGCAACAGCCTGGAAAAAAGGGTGTGGTGTGTGTGTGTGTGTGTGTGTGTGTGTGTGGTGGGGGGGTGATGACAGTACAGGAATAAATGCATGATTTTACTATCATCAATCCTGGAGACAAGTAAATCTATAAATTTCATCATTTTATGAAAACATTTTTACTAGTCTGGCGGGTAAATGTCTTACTTTACATTTAACATTCTTTATTCGCATTAGAAACAAATGCTTCCACATCAACTTCAAACCTTCCTGAATCTCAAAGGAAGAATCTTCCCAGCTCATGTCAACCAGCAGGTAAACACACAGAACCAACGCGGGTTCGATAAACGTTACTACATTGTTTTGACAGCAGCTTAGAGCAGCTGCTTGATCCAATTATGGCGCATAAACCGCACTAATCGTCGCAAACATATGGCGCACCTAGCTAGGCGCTAACCCAAGTAGGTTAGTGCGGACACAGTTAACGGTCATCTTTAGTCACACGGTTAACTAGTTAAACTAAACTAAGACAAGCTGTGCGGTGGTTTATATGTGTAGAAGCAGGTTTAGCTAAACAACTAGCGGTGAAGTAGCAGCGTCTCGTGATATAGATCCATTCTCGGACACTCGCGGTTGTTAACAGTTTTAGTAAAACTAAACGTTTCCAACTCGAATGTCCCGTTTCATCATGACACAGTGTTTTCTTCTACGAAGCGAAAGATACCGCCGGTATCTACTTTCAACACGCCATCCTGACACAAGTTCTCGGCAGACAGAGTTAAATAAGCGCCGCTAAACTAATTCATTCACATTTGTAGCATTGAAACACGAGGTGACGTTTGTCCGAGAATGGAAGCCTCCTCAGTTTCCGGGTGAACCCGACAACATGGTAGCAAAACACATGACAGAGAAATCAGCTCACCTCACTGTAAACACGCCTGAAGACAGTCCGGGTCTGGGACTGAGGCGGATTAGGGATGACATGGATGTATGTAGTGCGCTCCTGAGTGTGCGCGTGCGTGCGTGTGTTGTGGGGTGTGAGTGGAAAAAGTCCGATTTGATTCATAGTTTTCTTTAATTCTCATTAAAAAGGATTTTCTTAGGAATCAACAACACTGATTTTGAGGTACGTCATAATAAAAATCTTGCTGTATTCACCAGAACAGCTGGTTTAGAAACACCCCATAGTTTTTTAAATATAAAAACCATAGTAAAAAAAAATACCATAAATTAAACCAGTATAAATAAGTTATTGGAGTAAACAATTAATAATCATGGAATCAATTTATAGACCAAAATATCTCATAAACCTTTCTCTTATCAAAGAACCTCTTTAGTTAAAATAACATCTGAACACAAATCAAATGTTCTTCAGAAAGTTCTTCTTATATCTGTTACAGAAGTTCCCAGAACTGTGAGGAACTTGTATGTTGCTTTGACTCTTCTGTCCAGTTCATCCAAACCAGCTGGACGGGGTTTAAGTCTGGAGACTGTGATTTTTCAAAGCTTGGACTTGTGTTCTGGTTCATTATCTTGCTGTAGAATGAAACCCTGATCAAACAGGTACAAACCACAGGGTACTGCATGGAGCTGCAGGATGTTGTGGAGGCCGTTTTGGATCTAATGGTCCTGGATCAGGTGAAACAGCCCCAGACCATCACACTTCCTCCTCCATGTTTAACAGTTGATGCTGTGGAATCATCCTTTCATCTTCTCCGTGACATAAAACGACCCTGCATGATGAACTGAAGGTTTCAAATTAGGATTCATCAGTCTATAAAACCTTCTAGTCTTCATGAGTCCAGTGACTCTTATTCTGACATCTTAGCAAAGCCTTTCTTACTCCAACTTGTCCTGTCAAACCTGCAGCTCATCATCTTTTCACAGCTGAAACTGAGACTCTCTTGCTGCGACCACACCGTGCCTGAAGCTGTTGTCCTGTGAGCCACCAGTCTGTTAACTCTGAGACTTGTCCTCTAAATCAGTTGTGACTTTGAGTCTTCCAGACCTCTTCCTGTCAGAGTTTGCCCCAGTTTCTGAGTCTCTTGATGCAGACAGAGTAAGTAATCCAGCAAATTTGGAACATCTATAGGAATTAGTAGCATCAGCTTTCAAGACTTGATGAACCTCCACTGCTGTATGATAGCTTTAAATTATTAACCCTTTGTGTTTTATGAAAAATACTTTTTTGTATATATCAGATATGTAGAGTTCCAGTTTGGGATAAAATGACCTTTTTTGACCTCTGGTAGCTCGTCACTCACCTTTGTACCATTTCAAGCTATTCATTAGACGTAAACAACTTAAATTACAATAAAGAAACACTAAAAATCAGGGTGTTTAAACTGGTAGTGAATGTTGCTCCATTCACACGTAGCGTTTCCCAGTCAGGGAAGTAAAAATCTGTTCCAGAGAAATCCAGACTGCATGAAGAATTCAAATTGATTGTTTTTATTTAAAAAAATCATATAAACATATTCTATGAGGTAAGAAATATAGAAGTCTCCATATGTTAACATCTGTTTCTGATGTAGCAAAACATGTGCAACACATTTTAAACTCCTTAACTATTAAAATAACACTAATTAAATGCAGAATCTAAAGAATGATCATCAAATCATCCCAAATTAAACTGGATTTATTATTCTGTGCTGCAAAATCCCAACGTGAAGGCCTTGGTTTTTCACAGACTCCATCCTCCATCAATAACGTGCTCCGTTCCCGTCACGTAGGCCGACTGTGGAGGAAAAAGACAGATGAGTTACATCACTAATAAATCTGCTTGATCATGTTAAACACTCTGCACATTCACTCAGTAACTTCCTGTGCAGTAGCATGTAGGTGAGCTCACCTCATCTGAGGCCAGGTACACACAGAGGTACGCCACCTCTTCAGCTGTGCACATTCTGCCAGTTTTCTGTCGGGCCATAAAATCCTTCAAAGCCTGTAAACAAACACAGTCGGGACATTTATTGACTTTTACAGCCTGTTATGAAGGTTTGTTTCTGAGAAATCTTGATGAATGACATTTGAAGAAGTTGTTATCAGACTAAAGCTGGTAAAAGGTAAAAATGATCAAATCTGTGTCAAGGTTTACGGTACTTGTTCTGGGTCGGGTTGTGCCTGGATCCTACCCCTCAGAGACGGAGTGTCAACAGTTCCTGAGGACAGAAACCTCCATGAAAACACAGAACTGGTACAGAATCTCATGTCTGTTGCAAAGACTAGAGAAATGTATGAAAATGTGCAGGAGCTATAGAAAGTGGTTTAAAGTTAAAGTTCAGGTCGTTTGACATGGAGTTCAGTGTATTTAACATCTGTAGTACATCGCTCTTTGAATGACCTCAGATTAAAAAAAGAAATCAGTTCTGACTTGTTTGACAAACCAAGAGCTAAAATGTGGATAACCTGGTAGTTTTTAAACAACAATCTCAGAAATGTCACAGTTCTTAAAGAGGCCATTTCATACTAATTTCGTGACTTTGTGGTTATTTCTTAAGTATTAACCAGTAATATGAAACATTTTATATCTAAAAAACGTCAGGAAACACTGATTAACAGACGTTTCAAACTGTCTGCAGTAAGATTCAGCTGGTTCTGGCTGGTTCCGTCAGGCTGCTTCTTCAGCAGCTCGTTCATATTCATTATTTGAATTCACTGGACTCTGATTGGCTAACAAACTAGCCTATGAGAGCAAGGTATACTGTTTCCTGCCCCACTGCGCATGGCAACATCAGACGTCGTGTCTTTCTGTTTGCTACGTCTTATGCTAACAGCTTTTAGCCAGCAGCATGGTAGGCGTGGTTTCAATTGCGGGAGCTGCAGAATACTAACGAACAAAGGAGTTGTGACGAAACAGATACAGGCCGTTCGGACTCGGGAGAACTCGGGTGTTATCACCACCTGCGTAGTTTGAGAGATAAAAACTGAAAGAGAAGTTGTTGACCTGTTTTCACACCCACTATGAAGGTAAGAACACCTGTGGAGCTAAAATATTCAACAGAAATGGTAAATGGTGTGTACTTGTATAGCACTTTACTCAGGTCCTACGACCCCCAAAGCGCTTCACACTACAGTCAGTCATTCACTCATTCACACACATACACACTCACACATTTGTTGATGATGAACTACACACATGTTGTAGCCACAGCTGTCCTGTGACACACACTGACAGAGGCGAGGCTGCCAGACACCAGCGCCGCCGGTGGAAGGCCTCTTTAAAACAAATGCTGTTTCATACATGGACAGAAATGTGACGTTACATGATAATAAGAATTTGATGGTTATTTACTGCAGAAATTAGCAGCAAAGCTTTCAGACTGTTCACAGATTTCAGCTGGAATAACTGTGTAATGTGAAATCTACAGCTGAACTGAATTAAAGATTGAATATGGAACAATTTAATAAAAAGCAATCTTAAAAATATATATATACCTCCACGGGGTGTTTAGAGTGGTAGCATTATGTTTACATCTACCAGCCAATAGCGGGACCATTACGGGTTGCCTAATATAGTAAATAGTCCGAGGCTGGTATTGTAGAAAACATCGGAGTCTGCAAGTCAAGCAGCTGCTTCAGAGCCACAGAGATTTCATTATCCTTCTCAGAAGAGGAGCGACCAGAGAAGATCAAACACCAGGGAATTAGGATTATTTCAACATGGCAGAATTTGACTTTGATCTTGGCCCCACTTGGACAAACTATTAGCTCAAGAATCTGGTCTGAACTGATCTCCATTTCTCCAAACGGAGGCCCTTCAAAGCCCCGCCTTCAACAGGTAAGATATTACCTGTTTACAACCCTTCCAAGGAAAATCACTTCATAGATCTGCACTGTCCCTTTAAAGTCAGCTGACTACAGGCTTGTAGTACAAGACGTGTTCAAACACTGAGCATCTTCTAAAACAGTGTTTCATGTTATCTAGTAATTAAACAGTCGATGGAACAATGATGTTAATGAGCGTGTGTTTATAACAGCAGAGTTAAAACTCACCAGGACAAACACAATTACAGCGAATCCCTTGTTCAATGAAATCTGCAGCTATAGACTTGGTGAGTCCGATCACAGCCGCCTTGGAGGTGCTGTACACACACCGGTTCACAACACCTGTGTGAGAGGAGGTGCACAAACTTAAATCTGACATAAGAAGATTACAACAGGTGGTCACACTTCAGTCACCTACAGTCTTTTTAATCATGAGGTTTGTAGGTTCAGTTTTGGAAGCTGAAGCTGGAGTGGAGGATTATTTCTTTACCTTTGATGCTTGAAGCAACAGACGCCATGTTAATGATGTTTCCAGACTTCTTTGCCAACATCTAAAGTTACAAAATAAAACAGGATGGTGGCACATGAACAGAAAATAATCTTTAGGACTATATAGATATATATATTTAAAGGAAATGATAAATAAACGAGCTGCAATTTGAGCTGAAGTTCGTCAAGGAGACGGTTTGTAGCTAAAGCTGGATTAGCTTCATGCCACAGGCTGAGTGTGATAACTGCTAATCCCAGCAGATGAAGGCTGAGCAATGCAAAGGAAGTGTATTTAGCTTCATTTACACCCATGAAAATTTGGTTTTATGACGGTAAAATAAGGAGGGGTCACCTTAGGCAGGAACGCCCTGCACATGAGGTACATGCTGCGCACATTCACATCCATGGTGAAGTCCCAGTCAGCCTCCTGACAGTCCAAGATGGTGCCGTGGTGCACAAACCTGCATGCGACAAACACATCAGCTGAGTTACCAGTTAACCTCATGTATGTTTTTGGTCTTAGGTAGGAAACTGGAGTCCCTGGATAAATCACACAGGCACAAGGAGAACATGCAAACTCCATGTAGAAAGGTTCTGAACCCAGGACCTTCTTGTTGCAAAGCCACAGTGCAACCCACTGCACCACCGTGCAGCTGTTAGAGGAACAGATAAGATAAAAATGAAACAAAACTACCCTGCGACATTGAACAGCACATCAACATGGTCGTGTTCTTTAGCCAGAGCTTCTACTTGGTCCTTTTTAGTCACGTCCACCACTTTGGTCCTGATTCCTGAAAAAACCAACACGTTACTCCAGAAGTCTAACATGTAACATTTTTATTATTTACTATTTATGCAGTCTTCAGCAACACAGAGTCAGTAAATCAATGATGCCACAATAATAATAATTAAAATAATGTCAACAGATGGAGGAATTTGTCTCCCAGAAATAAACAACTTTATTATTAAATGTGTTTATTTGACACCAGATCACTGAATCGTGTGTGAAATAAACATTTAATAATAAAGTTGTTCATTTCAAAAAGAAAATGCAAGAACTTCAATTATCAAATTGGTAAATTGCTGAAAAATACATACTAGAAAAACTTTAACAGAAGTTAAAATTAGAATATAATTTAATCTAAATATGAACTTAATAAAGATTAAAACAATAACTAGAGATGAGATTATGATGACCTTACTTGACTCAGAAAAATCGGAAAATTCTAGGTTTTACTTTTTTAACTTTCAAATTCTAAAATTCACATTTACATTATGAGCTTTAATTTAATTTGGTATGAGCCAAATATTATTTTAAAAGTTAGTTAAAATATAACCAACCCTGTTCCCCTCTAATTAGGGCAGCAAATTATATCACAGATTTACCGTCACTGTAGTAACAGCATGTGCTGGGATCACATTCAGACTCTTCATCTCAGTAATACTGTATATTCAAAGAGCTGCAGTACCGCAGGTTCCCAGCAGGTGGCAGCAGCAGACCAACACACTGATCTTACCTTCAATACCATTCAGCTCCTTCAGCTTCTCTCCGTTTATGTCTGTTGCTGTCACTCGAGCTCCTTCCTTTGCAAATTCCTGCAGTTTAAAAACCGAGATGAGTTCCCAAAAATTGGAGTTTGCACATCTCATTCACAAACCAATTTAATCTGCTAAAGAAACTGCGAGTGAAACAAATATGGCTAATGTGGCCAACTAATAATGTAGGGTGAAAATCAATGTGGGCTCATTATATTTGGTTACAAATCTGAAATGTTTTCTAAATGAGTTCATAGATTATTAGAACCAATTCTGTTTTCTAGTCACCTTTTAAAGAGTAAACTCTACTAACAACATCCTTTCATTATGTGACATGAACGTCATGAGCTGGAACTACTTTTATATTTAATACTTCAGCAAGAAGTCACTTGAGGAGAACTGATCTGATGACGACGACCCAGTACTGACGAGAAAACAGGTGTGTGTCGTTCCCTCTTTGCTGAGACGAACACTTCAGAGCGACACCTGAAGGCCTGATTGTGTGTTTTTCCAACCTGTGGAATTGCTTTTGGAGCGTACTCGTACTAAAGGAGCTCTGGTGAAACCGTTTTTCTTCCTGACGTGCAGTAAATTGGCAGGTAAAGCTCACAACTTGCAAATTTAAAAAATAACAACATATCATTAGATGTCCAACGCAGGAAACTCTGCATGCACAAGTATGTTGGATGCTTTTACTATTGCGGCGGCACGTCCGATCCCCTGCGCTGCAGCTGATAACACAATCACTTTCCCATCCAAGCGGCCCATCCTCCGTCTTCTACAGATTGAGACAAACAAAACAGAGGACTGGATTATAATAATGACTCATTTCTTTAACATTTATAAGGAATTTGAAACCTTATTAACTAACGTCAGTGTAGAAGATATTACTGAATGTATGTGCATATAGAAAATGCGCAATTCTGAAGGAGTCATAATAAAAAGCCTGACAGTCATAAAACATGTTATTTGCTAAACAGTCATTCATGATTAGAGAGTTATTCTCTTTTTGACTGAATAAAGAACTTAAAACAAAAAAGTTTAAATCTCCATTAAAGTTCCTGAAATAAGAAGCGCCTTTAATTCTGTTTAGTTCACGGGTAATAGGGATTTTCATAACTTTTCGTTTTGAGTTGTAAAAACAAATCTGCTTCTGATACAGTGTTTAAACACAGAGTTCATGGTCACAGTCATTTCATTCAGAGATGTTAGCTGTTCTGAATCTCAGTCTTACTTTGACTGTCAGATGTTTTACTTTCACGACATGAAGAGCCCATTTCTGACAGTTAAAAGTGTTTAGCCGCGTCTCTCATTCAGGCTTTGTTTTGGGCATAAATATGTAAATAATAACTTGTAGACCGACAGTGATTCTACAATAACCTTTTCTGATACATTTGTAACGTTATAAGTAGAAACGAAAGCTTATATATGAGACATATTACGCCTGAAAACTCACCACTTCGCTGCTCGAGCGAGAACTGCCTGCGGAAAGGGGCGTGACACCCTGCACATTCCGGAACTGAAGGGGGCGCTGTCCATAGACTAGCAAATACTATACATATAAACACTAGATGCCTTGTCCCCGCTGTTAGCCAATGGGGGCGAACCATAGTTAAAAACACTTGTGAGGACGTTTCAGGTGGCATCACCGGCGGCCATCTTGCTGCAGTGAAACTCTCAGTCTGACTGTGTCGTAGTGAATGAAGGTTTGTGATCTCCACTGACATAAACACCCTTACCGCGCTGAAATCTGGACGGATTTTCAAATGGTTTGATTTTTTACAAACGTTTTTAACGTGACTACAATTCTGGATGCATGAACAGGTTAAAATTTCAGCTATTGTTTAAAAAAAACTACTTAATCATGCATCAAGCAGCTATACAGTTATATGATTTATAATCAGTTTGGTTTGTTAAAAACATCCTGTGTTATGATGCAGGATATTTTAGGCTTTGTTGACCAGTGAAGATGCCAGATTTTTGTGCAGCCTATGGATGCTCAAATCAACGAGATCTCAAGACCAGAATCCTTGGGATCACCTTTCACATGTAAGATATGATGTTATTAGGATTTTACTGAGGTTAATTGTTATTTACTTAATGTATGTACAATACAGATCCTGTTACACATGGTTGTCATATTGTGAAAGTACACAAATACATACAATGACCCCAAAAATCTGCGTAATTGTGTCCTTACCATTTAATTTAAAATGAAAGAAGGATTGAAAGTGACACTAACTGATATATTTGGTACATTTCATTTGTGTTTAAGATTTCCCAAAAATGCAGAGAGGAGGAGGCAGTGGCAACTTGCCCTAAGAAGAGATGGTTTTGTGGCCACTGACAGGACACGGCTCTGCAGTCAACACTTCAGAACTGAAGACTTTGACAGGACTGGACAAACTGTCCGGCTTAGAGATGGTGTCATTCCAACCATTTTTAAATTTACAACTCATATTCAAAAGGTTGGTGTTTTATTAACCAACAACAATTCGGTGTATAATATATATATCAATATATAAATATGTAATTCGATTTGACATTTTAGTTTTTCTTTCTGCAAGTTATATAAAGTTTTTAATAAAGCAAATTTTTAGACACTCAAAATGTCTTTACTTGTGTTTCTTTTAGTCGGTAACAACAAGAAGCACAAAGACTTCTAGAAGAGTTAAAGACCTGCCTATGGACCTGAAGGATGTACATCAACCTGATGGTGTGAGTATTTACATGCAGAATGTCACTAACAAATGAGATCACCCCAGAAAGATCTATGATGTTGTTACAAGGTGAAGAGCCCAATATTATTCGAGGTGTTATACTCTGTAAAAATTTTGAGAACCACTGGCTATCTTACTTGCTCTGTCCTTCATACACTTGAATGGATAAAGATGTTGGAATATTGAAACTACACCCAGTTGTATGTCGATACAATTAAAAGAGACAATTTTGTCGGGAGCCTCAAAACATATTTTTGCCTTTTTAAGAGGACAAGCCTTAACAATTTCTTGAAAGTATACTGTTGTGCTTTTTGTTGGAGAACCGGAGAACCTAAAATGTATTGTGGTTTACAGAATTGAAAGTGTACATTCAATTGTTTAAAAAATTAATTCTCCTTTTCCATATTACCATTATTTATACATTGTATATTTTGCAAAAACAGAGGACCAATGGAGAGAGGAGAAAGAGTTGCAAACGGCAGGCCACGGACCACTTGTATGCATTGCCTGCTTGCCCTAAGGCTGTTAAGGCCAAACTTCAAATGATGTCACTGAGAGTGAGGAAACTGCAGCAGGAGAAGAATAATGCCTTGAGGAGAGAAAATAAGGCCAAGAAGAACATGCAGGCTGTTCTGGAGGAACTGAAAGATAAGAATCTCATCAGTGAAGAATTGAAAGACAAGCTGGAAAACTTTGGTTGTAATTATTCGTAATTAATTATTATTAATTATTTGTAATATTAGTACTATATAACTATTCTTAAATATGTAGTGTCATAACTACATTTTCAATGTTTATAAAAACCAAAACCAGTGAAAAACTGTGAATTTAAGCAAATTATAGTTATTTAAAAGGTTCCTGCAGAATAAACACTGTGTTATGAGAGAGTTCACTGTAGCAAGATGGCCACCGTTTGCAGACGTTCGCCTCCATTGGCCAATAGCGGGGACAAGGTATCTATGGGGCAAACGTCCGCAAACGGTGGCCATCTTGCTACAGTGAACTCTCTCACTCATCACAGTGTTTATGCTGCAGGAACCTTTTAAATAATTATAACTTGCTTACTTTCACACCAATTTTCAGATGATTTGGGTTTTATTAATGTCAGCGACGTAGTTATGACACTACATACTTCTGAATAATTATATAGTATTAATATTGAAAATATTTATTACCAAAGCTTCTAGAGCAGAATCGACTCATATGAAAACACATCTAGGTGCAATAAATATAAACAGATTTTTATATATAATTAATATTTAGGTTTCTAAAACTCAGTGTACCAATATGAGAACATTAATAATATAATAAAATATTTCTATTTTTATGTGTTAGGTTTGAACATGATAATTCCAATATTTAAAAAAATATTTTTATTTGGACATCAGCACGCTATAATAAATAATAAGGAAACATTCTCTTTATTGTCTGAAACATGTTGGACAGGAAAGTGACATTTATTTGCAAATTAGGTACAAGATATCCTTTTACATATTCAATAAGAAATACAGTGTTGTGCTCGCTGCAAATCAGAATCCTGTTTAAAGGGGCCATTATATACAAATTTCTGAACTTTGTGGTTATTTCTTAAGTATTAACCAGTAATGTGAAATATTTTATATCTGAAAAACATTAGGAAACACCTATTAACAAACCTTTCAATCTATCTGCATCAAAATTCGGGTGGTTCCAGCTCATTCCGTCAGGCTGCAGCTCATTAATATTCATTATTCGAATTTGCTGGACTCAGATTGGCTAACCAACTAGCCTATGAGAGCAAGGTATACTGTTTCCTGCCTCGCTGCGCATGGCAACATCAGACGTTCTCTCTTCCTGTTTGCTACATCTTATGCTACAGCTGTTAGCCAGCAGCATGCTAGGTGCGGTTTTAACTGCTGGAGCTGCCAAATACTAACGAACAAAGGAGTTATGACGAAACAGATACAGGCCGTTCGAACTCAGGTTTTATCACCACCTGCGTAGTTTGAGAGATAAAAACTGAAAGAGAAGTTGTTGACCTGTTTTCACACCCACTATGAAGGTAAGAACACGTGTGGAGCTAAAATATTCAACAGAAACCTCAGAAAAACCATTTTAATGGAAGGGCCTCTTTAAAAACTATGAGCCAAGTGTTATTGGTAGCATGAACAGAATGATTATCTTTTTTATTCATTGTAGAGAATAAATATATATCTAAATTTATAATATTTTTAAATGTTATTTTACCCGTTGCACTGCAACTATCAGTCTTTTTTTCTTTGTTAATGCAGATAAATTATATGAATTTTCTGACACTGTCTGACAAAAGACCTAAAAAAACACTGTGCAATGGTCTTACTTCATTTTAAATGTTACTGATTTGTGTCAGTATGCAAATCGCTTGATAAGATTAACCTTTGAGATCTGTGCAGAGTTCCAGTTAATTAAATTCACCACCTGGTGGACGTTGCCCTCAAATAAACAAACAGTTGTGCTAAAATCTAAGCAGTGGCTCAGATATGACTTTTCATATTTTCTGCATTATGATCAAAACATGTATGTAAAAACAGTTGCCTTGTGAGTGAAAAGTTTCACTTTGGCTTCCATTTCCAATATGAGAGACTTTTTAAAGTCATTTTAACCAGTTTTCTAAGTCCCACACAAAAACCTCTCTTTCTTCTGCCCATTGTTGCCTAAAATGAGGAACATCCTGTGATGGAGGAAAACTATGCCGTGCATTTTTTAATCTGGATTAGTATGTTCCAATACTTTTAGT
Source organism: Pachypanchax playfairii (assembly GCA_006937955.1). NCBI lineage: Eukaryota > Metazoa > Chordata > Actinopteri > Cyprinodontiformes > Aplocheilidae > Pachypanchax > Pachypanchax playfairii. The sequence goes on along the minus strand of SSNP01000228.1, from coordinate 7,554 downwards.
TCCCCGATGAGCCGACAGCTGACTTTAAATACTGTTTGGAGGGAAACAGGAAGAAAATACTTTATTACTCCAGTTCTGTTCACTCCCTGGTAAATAATGAGTTGTAGTTATGATCCTATGCCGCCCTTAAAAACATTCATGAAAAAAAAAAAACATTCATGATAAAGTCTATTTTAAATCTTAAAGAACTCAGTGTACCACAGTATCACAACACCAAATGTCACTCTGCCGGGACAGAGCAGGATGAGCGACGAAGAGGTCTGAGAAACCTGAATGAAAAGAGAAGATGGTGTCGAGGACTTGAACACTAGAAAGACTGTTGTCATTAGAGTTCTCTCCATTCTGGTGTTCTGTTACAACGTCAGTTTCCAGAGTTCCAAGAGGAAGTGAAGCAATGGATGGATAGATAGATAGATAGATAGATAGATAGATAGATAGATAGATAGATAGATAGATAGATAGATAGATAGATCTTCCACACATTATGTTTTTATGTTTCTAATACTGACAAACAAGGGAGCCTAGTCTTCACTATTATACATCACATGGACTATAGATAAATTTATGCATAGGCGACTATAAAAAGAACAGTAACAATATCATATTAAACATAAAGTGTCTCTTGACTTTAACGTGGACTTTAGAGACCACTAGAGGGCGCACTTGTTCCTGAGTCTAGTTTTATATGATCCAACAGTTAGATCAGCTAAATCTCATTTGGCTTTTGTTTTTCTACTTTTTACCAGCTTGCCTCAAATGATCCATGTCAGAGTCTTGTACTCTGTGTGTGGCAATTTCTCAAAAATGTCTGGCTCTTTTCAATTGAAAAGTCAAACAGTTTGGTTTATCTTAAAAGAGTCAGAAGAAAAATGAATGTGTTTATTTGCTCTGATCACGTTGGAGGTTTGAGCTGGACTGTGTGTTAAATCGGCTGTGAACAGCAGTCAGAGTGGGCAGGAGGAAACCGCACACTCCACAGAGGTGAAGAAGAGTTCTGCTTAATGTCTCTTTCAAAGACATTACAAGCAGCTGGAGAAACAGTGATTTGGCAGTAATTTAAAAACTGAGAGCTTCTGGGCAGTTAGAGTCATTTATGATGTAATGCATCGATGCAACAAGTGAAATCTTTGTTTTGTGCAGTTTATGGAGTTGAAACTCTGCGCTTCCTTTGGAATGTTTAGGTAAACTGTCAAGAATCAATAAAGCAGCATAAAAACTGCATTAAAAGTGACTTGTTGCAGACCTATAATGGTTTATTGATTAAACTGGGCCAGAGGAGAAAATATAAATAACTTATCTCCTCAGGGGCACATATGCATTAAATCCAAGGCAATCTTTCAAGACCTTGTACAAGACGGACACTGTTTGTCAAAACGTATTGACCGAACACGCATTGAGACATTACAGCCCGTAAACATGGTTAAAAATAGTGTTTTTTCATGGTGGGATTGTCAGCTTAGGGATTAAAACAACCAATTAGAGATAGTTTAGCAGTTTTATGAGATTTACTTGTTACTGAATAAAACCTGATTATAAATATGTATGTATTTTGTCAAATTTATAGACTAAAATGCTTTAAATAAATTATCTGACCAACAAGTTCAAGGTGAAATTAAATCAAACTTTATTTGTATAGCATTTTTTATTTTATTGGCAACACAAAGGGCTTCACATGATAAAAATAATTAAAAACAAACACAAAAAGCAATTCAGACCCCAAATTCGCTGCTATCCCCCACCCCCATCCCCCCTTGCCATAAAAATATAATAAAATAATGAGATTATAAACTTGTCGTGGTGGTTTTATTTTCAAAGGATCACCACACCTGCTCTTCATTTTGGATTTCTTCCATTTGTTTAAACGTCTCCAGGTTTTCGGTTGTTTCTTGTCATTTTCTTTGTCTTGTCCTCCAGTTTTGTTTCCAGGTTCAGTTCAGCTATGTTGTGATGGCCAGATGTTGCTGAAGCTTACCGTCCACTTCTGTTTGGAAAAAAAATAAGGGTTCAAATATTCAGCTGTGCTCCCTGCTGATCCAAAAAATGATCAAGAAATGGTGAAATATATGAGTTGTCAAATATATCATTAGAACGTTTTTCTTGGCCGATGGAACTGGAACAATACAAAACTCTAGGTTTCTTATAAACTGTAAGAAAGTGACGTGGTGCCTCTAAAAAAGTAGAAATTAATTCAAAATATTGTCACACTAATAAATCTGTTATCTGTTTGCTCATTGTGGGATTTTTATTGTAATATTCAACACAAAATAGCAGCTTAATTTCACTTTGTCCTGAGGATCAACTTCAGTGTGTGAGAAAAACATGATCTGTTTAAAGAGGCGATTTCGCACAGATTTCATGACTTTTTGGTTATTTCTGAAGTATTAACCAGTAATATGAAACATTTTATATAAAAAAAACATTAGGAAACACTCATTAACAGACCTTTCAATCTGTCTGCGTGAAGATTCGGCTGGTTTCACCTCCAAATTGTTAATATTCATTATGCTAATTTGCTGGACTCTGATTGGCTAACAAACTATCCTATGAGAGCAAGGCTTCCTTTTTCTTCCCCCGCTGCACATGGCAACAGCACCGAGTCTCAATATGGACCCTCTGCAGGTGATTACCTTTATGTTTGGGTTTTTACTGGTCGCATTAACCAAGCTAGAGGCTGAATACATATTGCTACTGCTCCTCCGCCACAGGAGAGGAGAGCAGGATGACAGGATGACTGCACCAGCAGACCACTTCTGTTTACTTCCCGCCATGTTTTCTACTTGAGTCTGCGAACGCGGAAAGACGTCACGCTGAAGTCGTACGCATGCGCAAAGGCCTCTTTTCACCCTTTCTTTCCGAATGGGTGTATACATGCACGTCTATCCGAATGAAGATCGGACAAAACCACCCCTCTCGATCGGAAGTAAATTTCATTCTGATCAGGCTGCATCGGATCAAAACATTCTGATTGACATGTTTACATGATGTCTTTTTTATCCGATTGGGCGTTTATTCCGATTAAATGTGCCCATGTAAACGTAGCTAGTGTTGCCTGATTGCATCACTGACAAACAGCTCGAAGGTTATCAGTAAACTTGTTTTAATCTTGCTGGTGCAAATTTAACTCTTAACTACAAACTTTATCCTCTTGGTTTTATTCAGCTTGTATCTCTTTAGACTAAAACTGTCAGAGTCCAGTAAAAAAAAATGATACTCACAAGGAAAATTTTGAAATGTACCGAAATATCCACGAGCATCTTCACTTGTTTGGGAATTTTTAGCAAATTGGAAAAATGAGCAAAACAAAGAGTTGCAAACAAATTAAGACCAAATTAAGACATTTTGTGACTAAAAAAGGACAAAAATACTTTTCCAAAAAGGATAAATGTCTTGAATACCAATTCAGTATGAATCTCGGATTATTTTCTCACAAATTTTCTAACTAGTCTTAAACAGTAGCAGCCCAGTAAAATACATGCTTTAGAAAATTCCACTTACATTTTCTCTGATGAATAAATTGCAGACCTTGGTTTGTCTGTGGGGCTTTAATAAACAAGCATGAATCCAAAGTTTAACACTCAGTTCTCTGTCCTTCAACTTAAAACACTTGTTTCTGAAGCACTAAAGAATGTCAAATTGATATTCAGAGTGAAAATAAAAAGTACTTTTGGCAGCTCATATCTGAAGAATGGCTGTTTCTTTTCCCTCAGTCGATTCATCACACTGATCATAATCGCTGAGAAAAACCGTCAGTGATTTATAAGATCCTGTCAAAGCTCAAACGGCACCAAATGTGAGAAATGATGAAATGTTTTTGTGTTTCGTGGACGTCACTTTTTGGTCACACTTGATCAGGCAGTGCATCTTGAAGTAAAAGGGAGAAAATAAACTGTTGTGGTTTATTTTCTTATTAATAATCCATGTTAGTTGTCAGAGCTGAACGAACTATCAAAAGCATTTTAATTGTAATCTGTCAGGTTTGTAAACCTGCAGAGTTTTGAAATGAATAGAATTATATATTTCATTTCTAAAAAAAAATCATCATTTGCCTCAGAAATGAAGGAACTATTTTAATGTTTTCAAACTAAGAAGAAAAAAATAAAACCTGGTTTCAGAGGCTGAAATTTTTTACTGGTAAGTTAAGAAAACACTGACTGAAACTGGTCATTTCTTTCTGAATGTGAACCAAAGACATCATAAAAGTGGACATTTGTAAACAATATATTGTCCAAGTTTGATTAACGCCCAAGATAAAGTCCCAAGTCAAGGTTGAGTATTTCTGAGACTTTTGACACGTGTTGGAACAGATTGGACAATCTCAATCGGTTTGCAATAGACCACAAGACTTTTGCAGATGATCAAGTGTATTAAATGTGAAATATCTGGCACTTGTTGCATTAAATGCTGTTTGTGTAAATGGGATAAAAAATGCTGGACACAACTGAAACTCCTAGTTTTCTTCTCCATCCAAAAAGTAGGAACATTTTTTTTTTTACTTTAAATGGTAAATGGCGTGTACTTGTATCGTGCTTTTATTGAAGAGGCCCTTCCATTAAAAACAGTTTTTCTGAGGTTTCTATTGAATATTTCCGCTCCTCAGGTGTTCTTACCTTCATAGTGGGTGTGAAAACAGGTCAACAACTTCTCTTTCAGTTTTAATCTCTCAAACTACGCAGGTGGCGATAAAACCCGAGTTCTCCCGAGTTCAAACGGCCTGTATTTGTTTCGTCACAACTCCTTTGTTCATTAGTATTCAGCAGCTCCCGCAGTTGAAACCACACCTAGCATGCTGCTGGCTAAAAGCTGTAGCATAAGATGTAGCAAACAGGAAGACACGACGTCTGATGTTGCCATGCTCTCATCAGGCTAGTTTGTTAGCCAATCAGAGTCCAGCAAATTCCAATAATGAATATGAACGAGGTGCTGCACTACAGTTTGTCCCTGATTATCTTTTGAGCTATTTCAAAGCGTCCCAGTGGTCTTTGAATTATGCCGTTTTTACCCAAAATCACAAAACCTGTGCCGTTTTCTCAGACGTAGTTTCTGCATAGCAGCAGTAGCTCATCAGAAATTCACCTGTGTTTTGGGTGGAACCGTTGGTGTGAAGGATCCCCCACCCCTCTCCGTATCTGAGAGCTCTCTGTTTATGCTAGCACTATTGCTAGCTGTAAGCTAGCAGAGCAGGAGCTTGTGGCCCGCCCAGTGGATTTTCTACTTCATAAATTCAGTCTTTTTAGAAACATTTTTGTGTCTGCTACTGATTCACAGAGATTTGAATCCAGAAATACTCAGAAATGCAATTTTGAGCTTAATTTTCTCAAGATACGTCCTCTAACATCAGAAAAATGCCACAAGAACATGTTAACAACCTGAAAAACATGATTTTCATCAGAGTGGGTCTTTAAATCATCATAAAGAGAAACTCAAAATCAGAGTGAAGGTGTGACAAGGTGATGTTGGGTTAGTTTTCAAGTTTTTCCACAATTTATTATTAATCTATTGCTCAGTATAAAAAAACAAGATTAGTTTAGAAAAGACTGTAGTGACGGAGTTTTGAGCAGCCCAGATTTATTTGAGAGACACTAGATTTTGGTCCTTGTGCAGACCAATCAGGTGCAAAATAAAACTCTTTCAATTTATTTCTTGTAACTAATAATGGAATGAATTAGAGATATACATGCTGAATTACTCATCAAGTGTTGTCAGATTACGTTCAAAACAAAAATATTTATTCATTTTAAATTCAAGGTTGAGTTTTTCACTGATAAGTAACAGTATAAAGTAAACAAAAAAAAGAAAAATGTCAGAAAATTTTGTTTTCAAATGTCTGAATGAAAAATTATGGTGTAAAAAGACTTTTAAATGACAACAAGAAACCAAATGACTGTGTTCAGTAATAGATGCATCAATCAACTCATCAGTACTAAGATGTACTATGTAGTGCGAGACATGTTATCTTTTGTTTTGGTGTCAGCAGTTGCAATTAATTCATTAAATCATCTGAGCTGCAGCTGTGGAAACAATTATGACACTTCAAGCAAGTAATGCTGGTGACATGTAACTTCTAAAATATCAATCTTTTTCTCTCTTATTGCAGCACCATGTTCATGTTAACAACAAGTCTTCGGCTTCTTGGCTATGAGCACAATAACTACTGTCAGCCGTACGGTTATCCCGAGTCCTGCTGTTCAAATTATAGACAGGAGAAGAGCACTTGGCTTGAAAAAGATACCACAAGTGAAGAGCTGACTGCAGTCAGAGATGGTGTAGAAACATGTCCTTCGGTCATGAAAGTGCAGATAAAAAGAAAACAGGAAGCCGTAATTTTCTCTCTTATCAGTGTGAAGCGTGTTTTCAAGCAATGTGCATGAGAAACATGCACATTGATTTTATTGATTTCTTTTAGTTTGTGCTGTTTGAGCATTTTCTTCTGGAAGAAAGAAAACCTGGTATTTTTGTGAAATGTGCCTCAAAAAGGAGCCGAACTTACTTCAGAGCATGTGGTGAACATTGTTCGAAATGTTTTAGCTGTTTTCAAAAAGAAAAAATATTCTTAGGAAAACAATGTTATTGAGTTTGTTTTTTTTCCCACAATGTTGAGCCTTGAAAGAGAGGATTTTCATGTGTCATAGTTCTCTAATAAAAGGATAAAAAGAAACGAGAATATATTTTTGTCTCCGTCCTATTTTTCCTTCGAGCTCATCGCTGTCGATGCTGCACTGCTCAACAGTCAGAATGTTGAAGCTCCAAGCGGGAAAAAAATTACCTGGAATATGTAATAAAGGTGGTGAAAGGGGCCCAGATGCAGGCAGGACAAAGAATTTGGAGGTAATAAAACACAAGACTTTTATAATTGAACAAAAGCACAGATGAAGCAGCTCAACAAAACTTCCATGGACGAGGAAACACCAGGAGCAGGTAAGGATCACGGGAGGAAACAGGCATGAAGAAACAGTTGTGAGGATCTCTGCTGCTGGTGGTGGTGAGGTGCACTAATTGTCTTGCAGGGCGTGGCAGCAGCGATCAGTGAAGACAGGTGTGGATCATTACCCAGCTCAGGAGAGCTGGGTACTTAAGCGGAGGAGGAACAAGAGACAGACGCCAGTTTGTTCCACTACATTTCGTGGTAACAGAGTGGCCAGTGATTTATACCAGAGTGTTTTCTGCAGTGCTTAACCTGCCCTCTCTTTCCCTGTTGTTTAGCCCGCTGTCCTGGAGCTCCTCTCCCGACAGCTTAAACCTCAGCGTGGATATCGAACCGCTCATAGTGAGGATCGGCTTCAACCTGGAACGTACTAGAGCTCCGTTGCGGTGCCACGCGACCAGCTCTCTCCCTCTGGCTCCCTGTCTGTCTCTGGCTTCCTCTGGTCCACACCTTCCCGGTCAACGCTCTGCTGTCACCCCTGTCGCAGTCACGTCTGCGCACACAGCACCCGGACCTGGATCTCACACCACGAACACCGACAGTTTGGATCACCACCCCTGCGGCAGCATCCTCGGATCTCTCCTCAAACCCGGACGTCAAACACGAACCCGTGAGTTAAGCGAGCACGATCC
>SSNP01000227.1:632845-669233 GCA_006937955.1 Pachypanchax playfairii | reverse complement strand
GGCATGGTTCGAACCAGGTGGGGTTGTTTTCGAGCTCCCAAAGTGACCCAAACTCCAGACACACACAGAGCGAGGAAACAGCGTTCAGTGGTAACAGTGTTTATTATATACAGTGCTCCAATACACACACAGGTGAATAATAAATGTGCACGAAGAAACTCAGGACGGGCCTGGTGCGGGACAGGAACGGTCCTGGGGTTATGAGAGAGAGAGAGGTTAGTGACAGGTGGAGGAACCAGCTGCGGCGTGCGGGGATCGTGCTCGCTTAACTCACGGTTTCGTGTTAGACGTCCGGGTTTGAGGAGAGATCCGAGGATGCTGCCGCAGGGGTGGTGATCCAAGCTGTCGGTGTTCGTTGTGTGAGATCCGGGTCCGGGTGCTGTGCGCGCAGACGTGACTGCGACAGGGGTGACAGCAGAGCGGTGACCGGGAAGGTGTGGACCAGAGGAAGCCAGAGACAGACAGGGAGCCAGAGGGAGAGAGCTGGTCGCGTAGCACCGCAACAGAGCTCTAGTGCGTTCCAGGTTTGAGCCAATCCTCACTATGAGCGGTTCGATATCCACGCTGGAGGTTGAGCTGTCGGGAGAGGAGCTCCAGGACAGCGGGCTAAACATAAGGAAGAGAGGGCAGGTTAAATACTGCGGAAACACTCTGGTAAATAAATCACTAGCCACTCTGTACCACGAAATGTAGTGGAACAAACTGGCGTCTGTCTCTTGTTCCTCCTCCGCTTAAGTACCCAGCTCTCCTGAGCTGGGTAATGATCCACACCTGTCATCACTGATCGTCTGCTGCCACGCCCTGCAAAACAATTAGTACCTCTCACCACCACCAGCAGCAGAGATCCTCACACCCAGGAAGAAATTTTTCGGCCTGTGAAAAGATTAATCTGGTCGGCAGTTACACACTAACTGAACATCCCATTTGAATGTTCCATTTGAGGTCTGGGGATGTTATGCATAAATAATACATTAAACTGATCTGATTGGCCAGGATAAGTTGATAATAATGTTTACATCAGGTTTCATGTTACCATAGAAACAGAATTCCCAAAAAACATGAAACCCTGTTAAAATGCCACATAATAGACACAGTAGGATCTGTTACTACTACTACTACTACTACTACTTCTACTGTCATTTAGCAGACGCTTTTATCCAAAGCGACTTACATTGAGAGAACATACAAGCAAGAAATGAAAGAGAAGGAAACAATATAAGGAGGCGGACTGTTTGGAGTCCAGTTTAATTCCGACGCTGATACATCAAGTGTATCAATTTATTTATTTTATTTTTTTTTGTAGAGATAAACTCCCAAATCACTATCATAAATCATAAATCAATTCCACATTAAGACTGAAACTGTTCTTTAAAGAGGTGAGTCTTAAGTCTGCTCTTAAAAGTAGGTGCCGACTCTGAGGATCGGACCGAGTTTGGTAGGTCATTCCACCATCGGGGGACAACAGAAGAGAAGAGTTTGGAACATGATCTCATGCCACGTTGTAGTGGAAGCGCTAGGCGTCTTTCAGCGGCTGAGCGTAGCTGACGCGTGGGAATGTAGGTTTGGATGAAGGAGTGAAGGTAAGTAGGAGCTGTGTGTGTTAGAGTCTGGTAAGCCAGAAGCAGAGCTTTGTATTTGATGCGTGCTGCAACTGGAAGCCAGTGCAGAGAAATGAGCAGCGGAGTGACACTAGCCCTCTTGGGCTGGTTGAAGACCAGACGTGCTGCTGCGTTCTGAATCATCTGCAGAGGTTTAACCAAGGACGCCGGAAGACCAGCCAGCAAAGAGTTGCAGTAGTCGATGCGGGACAAGACCAGGGCCTGGACCAGAAGCTGTGTGGTGTGGTCTGTCAGGAAGGCTCTGATTTTCCTGATGTTGTAAAGAGCGAATCGACATGAGCGAGCTACGGAGTTAACCTGCTCCTTGAAGGACAGCTGGTCGTCCAGTATGACACCAAGGTTTCTTGCGGAGGTTTTGGGGAACAGCGTGATGGAGTCAAGCTCCACGCTTATCTGAGGAGGTAAGGAGTTACTGGCAGGACAGACAATGAGGTCAGTTTTGGACAGATTAAGCTGAAGGTGGCGATCCCTCATCCACGCCGAGATATCTGAGAGGCAGGCAGATATCCGCACTGAGACAGAGGTATCGTCTGGAGGGAAGGAGAGGAGGAGCTGAGTGTCGTCAGCGTAGCAATGGTAGGAGAAGCCATGGGAGCGAATGATCTCGTCTAATGAGGTGGTGTATAAAGAGAAGGGGAGAGGACCAAGGACCGAGCCCTGCGGGACACCCGTTGCCAGCTCATGCAGACTGGACATCTGTCCATGCCACGAGTCTCTGAGATCTTTCCACAAGGTACGAGGTGAACCACGAGAGGACCGGCCCCAAGATGCCAAGCTTAGGAGGAGAATGAGGTGGTTGACGGTGTCGAAAGCAGCAGACAGGTCGAGGAGTACGAGTACTGAGGAGAGACCAGCCGATCTGGCAACCCGTAGTGACTCTGCAACTGAGAGAAGAGCGGTTTCAGTGGAATGGCCTCGCTTAAAGCCTGATTGATAAGGATCAAGTAGGTCATTGTCATGGAGGAACTGTGAGACTTGAGTGAAAACGGCTCGCTCTAGGATCTTGGACATGAACGGTAGGAGCGAGACTGGCCGGTAGTTTCCTACCTGGGCCGGGTCGAGCGACGGTTTTTTCAGCAGCGGAGTGACAGTGGCTTGCTTGAAAACTGAAGGAAAGACGCCAGTTTTCATGGAAGAGTTTATAATGTGGGTTATTGCAGGTTTGACGGCAGGAAGAATGCTCAGCAGGATATCTGTAGGAATCGGATCCAGAGGACACGTGGTTGGATTAGATTCCACTATGAGTCGAGAGACTTCGTCCTCATTCAGTAAGCGGAAGGAGCAGAGTGATTGACCGGAGGAAGGATGGACCAGACTGGGATGGTCAGGCTCGGAAAACTGATTTTTAACGGAGGCGATTTTGTCGGTAAAGTAGGTGGCGAACATGTCTGCAGTCAGCCCGCTGGGTGGCTGAGCAGGTGGAGGACGGAGAAGAGTATTGAATGTCTTGAACAGTTTTCCCATGTTAGGAGCATTTTGGATTTTGTTTTGGTAAAAAGCTATCTTGGCAGCCTTTAAGCAGGATGTGAAGCTAGAGAGCTTTTGCTGGTATTCGGACAAGTCAGAGAGATTTTTGGATTTGCGCCATTTCCTTTCAGCTGCTCTCAGACCAGCTCTGTGATCCCTCAGAGTGTCTGTGAGCCACGGACTAGGACGCTGCCGGGCGGCCAGCTTTGACACACGAGGGCTTCGTCCTCTGCTCTGCTCGTCCTCTGCTCTGCTTCTCTGGACGAAGCTAGTGAGGAGCAGAGCGTCTCTGTTGCGTCATTTACAGGCAGAGTTGAGAGCACCGAGTGGGAAGGGAGGGAGGAGCAGACATGCTCCGATAGCTGCGAGGGACTGAGAGATTGAAGGTTTCTGCGGTAGGAGGCAGTCTTTACTTTTGCGTTAGGTACGTGAGGGATGGAGATGCTGAATTTAATCAGGAAGTGGTCTGAGAGGTGCAGCGGTGTGACTTGCACGTTACCTGCAGTGCAGTTTCTGGTCAGTACAAGGTCCAGTGTGTTGCCAGCTCTGTGTGTTGGGGGAGTCTGGACCAGATTAAGATTGAAGGAGTGGACCAGGGCCAGAAAGTTATGAGCTTGCGTTTTGTCGATATGAATGTTCATGTCGCCCATAACAATTAAAGGGGAGTTATCATCTGGAATGTCGGATAGGATTGTGTCCAGTTCATCCATAAATTGCTCCATGTTGCCTCCCGGAGGGCGGTAAATAACCAAAACATAGGCAGCGACGGGCTTAGAGATTCGTACTGCATGAAATTCGAATGAGAAGCAGGTAGTAGTGGTTTGCAAGGAGGAAAATTTCCACATTTTGGAAATCAGGATGCCTGTACCGCCTCCTCGCCCAGCAGGATGAGGAGTGTGTGTGAATTCTGCATCAGAAGAGAGGGCAGCCGGTGTTGCTGTGTTGTCAGGACGAATCCAGGTCTCGGTCAGGGCTAGGACCTGTATATTGGAGAGGTGCGGCAGAGAACTGATGAACTCTGTTTTGTTAACTGCGGACTGACAGTTCCAGAGGCCGAGGGTAACGGAGGATGTGGCAGCCCGACACGCCATGGGCTGGATGAGACAGTGCGGATTACGTTGTCTATAGAGAGTGCGTCGAGGTCTGTGCCTAACTATGACTGGGATGTGTGTTTTGCACATGGTGTCTGTGCAGTGGTTGTACTTACTTTGCTCGGTGGACTCGCACAGGTAGACTCGCAGGTCTTGACCCTCTGTGGTCTTAACCGATGTGGGACCAAACACGCTGACGCTCAGCCTAATGTGTCTGGCTATATACCTAATAATCACACAGTTGATTGGCTAAGCTAATTGCAACAGGCTGACACCCGCGTCACCAGTTTTGCCCGGAAGTAAACAGTGACCGAACTCAGCTCACCTGAATTATCTGCTACCTTGCTCTAATGAAATTGCTGCTTGTTCTGCCGTGAACAGCAAGTTACTCGCTTTTAAACGGGATTTTTTATTCCTCAAATCACATGACCCGCGTCACGAGTCCATTCCCGTATTTCCGCCCCAGTATTATGTAACCCGCGTCACCAGTTTCGCCCGGAAGTAAACAGTGACCGAACTCAGCTCACCTGAATTATCTGCTACCTTGCTCTAATGAAATCGCTGCTTGTTGTTGTTACCCCATGTAGTATATTAAAAAAGTCTGCTCGATCATTAGAAGTGAACCATCATGTCAAATTCAATTTTTGGGTTACCATGGCAATCACACTGAGTCTAAATCCCAGTGTTTTATGGATTACTGTGTAAATGCTTTTTCATTATGTTTTTATCTTTTCTCTCATAACTGTTTTAAAGCTTCTGACCTTCCACTTTTCTCCTTTGTGTCATTTCATCTTATTTTACAGCATTTTAAGCTATTCAATAAAACTTTTCAGCTAATATTAACAGTTATGCTTTTTGAATACATAAGCACAGCTTATACAGTTTTAGCAGATGCCCCCTGTTAATTCAGCACATTTAAAGCTTTTCAGTTTCTTTTAAGCCCTTCAGCTTGTTTTAGCTAATTCAACTAATTTAGGCTTTTCCAACTGCATTGTGCTAATTTAGGTAAGTTAAGCTTTTTTAATTGCACTTTGCAAATTCAACTTCTTTTAGCAAATTTCGCGAAAAAATTCAGCTAATATTGTCAGTTAGGTTTCTTATAAACATCAGTTCTCCTTAAACATTTTTGGCAGACTTAAATTAATTAATTCAGCTAATTTAAACTTTTTCAGCTACATCTAGCTAATTCAGCTTCTTTATAAGAATTTGAACCATTCAGCTATTTTAAGCTTTCTAATCTGCCTTTAGCTAATTCAGCATATTCATTCAGCTGCATTTAACTCACTTTTTTAAGCTCCCAGCATTCACACTGCATTTCTGCAGGAAATGCAATTTTTCTAGTTTAAAGTAAGGTTGGTGGATCGATCCCGGCTTCCACCACCACATGTCGAAGTGTCCTTGGGCAAGACACTGAACCCCATGTTGCCCCCCGATCTGCGTCTTGGGTTGTGTGAGTGTTAGCCCCTACCCTCACCCCCCGGTTTACATATCGGGTTGTGTGAATGGGTGAATGCAAAACCTTGTAGTGTGAAAGCGCTTTGAGTGGTCTGAATGACTAGAAAAGCGCTATAGAAATACAGGACATTCACCATTTACCATAACAGTTTGGAACTGTACGTACCACTCACTGGCAGAAAGTGTGGACCAGTGGAGATGATGAATCCAGAATGTGTAGAATCCAAGAGGTCCTGGATAACATAGTAGCTAATAAGTCAAGTCAAGTCAACTTTATTTATATAGCGCTTTAAGAACAGTGGCAGCTGATACAAAGCGCTGACCAAAGTTAAACAGATAAAAAAAAACACCACAAAAGAATGTGAAACATTAAACATATATGAACAATAATAAACAAAGACATAAAATAACATGACAAAGATATAAAGGCTCAAGATGGGGGGAAAGCCAAGGCAAACAAGTAGGTTTTAAGTTGAGACTTAAAGACAGCCAGAGACGAGGTTTGTCGAATCTGTAGCGGTAGCAGGTTCCACAACCTCAGACCCGCCACAGAAAATGCTCTGTCCCCCCACATCCTCCAGCGAGACCGTGGCACCTTCAGCAGCACCATCTCAGCCGACCAAAGGGGGCGAGCTGGAGCATGGAGCTGGAGAAGCGCCGAAAGATAGGAGGGGGCCAGAGCATTTAAAGATTTAAAAACATATAAAAGAATCTTAAAATGTATGCGATAAGTTACGGGCAACCAATGCAGAGAGGCCAGGATGGGGGAAATGTGATCTCTTTTTTTGGTGTTTGTCAAAAGCCGTGCTGCAGCATTCTGGACCAATAGTAGGCGTGAAAGATGTTTTTGAGGTATGCCAAATAAAAGTGCATTACAGTAATCTAGTCTGCTGGTGATGAAAGCGTGGATTACTGTTTCCAGGTCACACCGGGTTAAAAAATGTTTAGCCTTTGCTAAATGCCTGAGATGGAAAAAGCTGGCCTTCACATTGGCACTTATCTGTCTGTCCAGGTTCAGCATGCTGTCCAACTGGACACCAAGACTAGTGACCACCGATTTTGTCTGTTTGGACAGAGGACCAAGATCAGCAGCTAAAGGCTGATGAGTGGGGGGGTTAAAAACTATAATTTCTGTTTTGGTGTAAAAGTGTAAAAAGTTCTGCGACATCCATGTTTTGACATCCTCAAGGCAGGCCAACAGACCTACCAAGGCCAAAGGATCCTTGTGGTTAAATGGCACATAGATTTGAGTATCATCTGCATACAGATGAAAAGCACATTTATCGTTCCTGAAGATTTGTCCCAGGGGGAGGAAATAGAGTGAAAAGAGCAAAGGCCCCAGAATGGACCCCTGGGGGACATCACAGGATAAGGAGGCAGGGGAAGACTGGGACCGACCACAACGCACAGAGAAAGTCCTGTCAGAAAAGTAGGACCTAAACCATTCCAATGCCATGCCTTTAATGCCTACCCAGTGCTCTAGGCGTGTTAATAGCTGTTAAATCCCGCTGTTAAATCAAGTAACACCAGGATAACTTGGTTGCCTGAATCGGTTGCCAAAAGAATGTCATCAAAAACTCTCAAAAGAGCTGTTTCAGTGCTGTGCAGAGGTCTAAAACCTGATTGAAATGGCTCAAAAACACTAGTACTTATAAGAAACTTCATCAGCTGGAGATGGACAACTTTCTCTAAGATCTTAGAGATAAATGGGAGCCGAGAGATTGGTCTGAAGTTAGACAGCACAGAAGGATCAAGACCAGGTTTCTTAAGTAAGGGGGAAACTACAGCATATTTGAAATAACTAGGAACAACACCAGAGGACAAACTGTCATTAATAATGTTAAGAACTGCCGGACCGAATGTTTGAATGAGCTCTTTAAACAGGCGTGGAGGTAGAGCATCCTCAGGGGAGCCAGAAGATTTTAAGCGACTCGTCAGGTCATAGAGAGAAGATAAAGTTAAAGGCTCAAAGTGTGAAAGAATGCGGTTACCAGAGGAGGGTGCTGAGGATGTGGCTAGAAGGGAGGAGGGAGAAATTGAAGGAATTGAAGCTCTAACAGCTGCTATTTTGTCGATAAAGAAATTCAAAAAGTCATCACAAGTATGATCAGGGGGGACAACGGCTGGCAGCTGTGGGGGGCTGGGAGCAGAATCAATAGTGTGAAATAGTACACGAGGCTTTTGACGATTAGATAAAATAATATCTGATAAATAATTTTGCTTAGCTTGTCTGACTGTTGACTGGTAGCATGACCAGCAGTTCCTCAGAATTTGAAGGGATACCTGAAGCCCATCCTTTTTCCACTTTCTCTCCGCCTGCCTGCACCTCTGTTTTGCAGCACGAGTGGTGGCATTCAACCAAGGCTGAGGATTTGCTTTAAGTGCCCTGGTTTTCAAAGGAGCTACTGTGTCCAAGATTGTTTGACAGGTGGTCTGAAACCACAAGCTAAGTCCTTCAGGATCAAGATTTTCAGGGATGAGACAGCCGAGAAATAGAGAGGAAAAATGAGCAGCAGTTGTCGGGTTGATCATACGAACAGAAGATACAGAAGCAGGGATGGATATCACAGCATCATGCACAGTAATGTCAAACAAGACAGGACAATGATCAGAAAACACAGCATCCTCGATTCTAAGATTAGTGACATTTAAACCATAAGACAGAACCAAGTCAAGTGTATGTCCCTGAACATGCGTGGGGCTAAACACATGTTGCAATAAGCCAAAACAGTCAATCAGATTCATGAAATCACTTACTAATGGTTTATCAGGGCAACAGACATGAATGTTAAGATCTCCAAGTAATAAAACAGCATCGTACCTCGTTAATATTATCGTCAAAAGATCACCAAGTTCATCGATAAAGACCTTATTATACATATGTAGGGGGGGCGATAAACAACAATACACAGAACTGGGTGCGAGGACTGCAAAACAAAAGCATGAAACTCGAAGCTACCATATGACGACAGCGGACATTGCTTACACAGATAAGAATGTTTAAACATGGATATTATTCCACCTCCACGGCCCGAAGTTCGAGGAGAATTTATGTAGTCACAGAGGCAAAAGATCCGCGAGAGCGCTCGACTCACTGACGTTCATCCAAATCTCAGTAACCGAGATGATGTCCAGGTTATTTGAGGTGAAGTATTCTTTCAGAATGAATGTCTTGTTGACCACAGATCTGGCGTTGATCAGACAGAAATGGATCGTTGATGACAAAGCCGGCGACTCCAGGTCCTGGTTCGACGAGATGCCGGTATAGTGGAGAGCCCGACAAAGAGGCTGCAGGTTCGCCAGATTAGCTCCCCGAGATTGCAGATGGCGACGGTGATGGCGGTTGAGCCTGCTCCATTCACCAGGACCAACAACAGGAATGAGGCAGGAGTAGCAGCGGTCCGAGTGGAGAGATCCGGGCTCCGACAGTGATGACACAGAAGACACCAGCAGACCTCGAGATTTCACCCGCTTACCACCACGTCTTCCCCGGCGGTGGCAGCGGCGTCTTAATCGGAACGGCGGTTGGTAACAGCACAGGTACTCCGGGTTCACAGAGAGCAGAGGCGGCAGGGTCTCTTGTTTGTAACAACCCGGCCTGCCCAGGTTATAGCGCAGAGCCATAAGAGTCCCCCGATCATAGACCAGGAAAGAGTCGGCACACCGGTCGAGAGTGAGAGATAGCAACAACAATAGGAGAAACAGGGACAAACAAGCAGATGCAGGACGAGCTGCAAGACGAGCGGCCAGACATGATGGTGCCATCTTGAAGAATCAATAACAACATAATAATAACACCATAAAAGGTCACAAGATTTGTCGCTAGTCACTTTTAAAAAAAACAAAAAAGAATCCTGTATAGGAGTCGGGGCGACTGTGGCTCAGTGGTTAGAGCGGTTGTCCTCCAACTGGAAGGTTGGTGGATCGATCCCGGCTTCCACCGCCACATGTCAAAGTGTCCTTGGGCAAGACACTGAACCCCATATTGCCCCCCGATCTGCGTATTGGGTTGTGTGAATGTTAGCCCCTACCCTCTCCCGTGTGAATGACAAAAAAACTGTCGTGTGAAGCGCTTTGGGGGTTGTAGGACCTAATTAAAGCGCTATACAAGTGCGCGCCATTTGTGGGTACTCATTGCAGAAAATTCAAAACACAGCATTACGCATTAGTATTTCCATCACTGGTAATGGATTATTTTGCGGCTTTAATCCTGAAAAAAAATTATGTACAAAATGAAGGAGAACGCCATCGTTCTGTAAAAAACACAGACTTGACGAAAAGGCAAAAAAAACGGTACAAGGATAAAATTAAAGGAGTGAATAGGTTAGATCCGTATGAGCACACAGACTGGACCAAAGACATTAGCGTGCTGCCTAACTTTCATTACGCACAAATTTATAACTACATGGTCCTAAGTGTAAGTGCATACACGCATGAAGTATTTAGTAACTTCAAATCCCTGCAGCAAACCCAGGTCCAGTTTACTGATGGATGGGTACAGGACCTTGAGATGTAATGAGTAGAACTAAAGACTGTCGTCCGAACAAAGGTAAGTTCACGTCTCATAAAACATGCGTTCTCCATGCAGTTAGAGTAAACTGCTAAATAACAAACTTCATATGAGCTTTTACAAAAAGGACTCCAAAATAAAAGGAAAATAATTGGTAGTAGAAGTAATTACTCTTCTGATTTTAGAATATTTAGCGCTGACAATGCATGTGTTAATTATATTAGACAAAAAATAAAATTCTGAGAATTCAAGTGCTTATTTTCACTGTACCATAATAATAATAAAACATTCACTACTTATAAATCACTGCAGATGTACTGCACTGTGTATCCTGTAAAACATGTTTCTCTGTTTCAGGTGAATCCCACCATGCGCCTCAGCCAAAAGCCTCTGGGTGCCACACCTGACAGCGTCTGACAGCGTTCAAAACGGTGTTTAATAAGCGTGTGGTGGCTGGAAAACCAGGCGAGTTATGAACCAATTGGCTTGCAAATTCATTCAGTCACTCTCGAATTTATCATTTTTTAAACGCTGACATTAAATAAAACAATGCTACATCACTGCATAGAAACCTTGTATTGTCCATTGGTTTTCTAGCCACATGTTAAGTTGCTAACTCTACATAAGGTTTTTAAAAAATAAAATGTTGTTTCACTCAAACGAACTTCCGGTTTCACATTTTTTTTTGTTTCTTTCAAAGAAAAAAATTGGAATTCAAACAAAATAATATGATGTGAATGTAAAGTGCTTAAAGTGCAGTTTTGTTTAAATTTTTAAGATTCTTGATTTCTGCTATTTATTTTTTGTTTGACCACCTTTTTTTTGACTGAATAATAAAGACACAAAATAAACTCCATACAAGCTGTACTAAAAATCAGTGCAGAATCTGTTTACACAAAACTGTTGTCGCATATCTTTAATGTAATTAAAACTAAAATGAAATTAGAAAGGTTTTTATTTGTCCCTGAAGCATTTTTTCATACTCATTAAAGTTCAACTTACCCCCAAATAAACTTTTTTTTGCTGATAAACTCTATAAAGTGTTTAATAGTCCTGTCTACATTTCTGGGTCTTGATTTTAGTATTTTTGCACTTTTTTATAAAACTATTCATTTTATACCAAAAACCGTTAATGGAGCGTCCTCTTCAGGTTAAAAACGTGTCACTGCACTTGAATTGGATCAGGCGTTGCTATTGGCCAAAACCTTATTTTCTTTATATGGGACGTCATGATTCTGCCGCTGCTGAATATAAAAAGAGCAGCATCTCGGCCACACCTCCGCTCAGTAGTGAGTGAGTTTGAAAAGGAAAAGTATACGACCGTTATCAGAGTTCATTTTAGTGTTTGTGATTGTGTGAAAACATGTTTTTAGCATATTACTGAATGGTTTTCTCTTCATGTTGACATACTTTGATTTGTACCTTGGACACCTCTCTGAAACATGCTTTTGTGCGCACTACTGTTTCAAGCCAATTGTACTGCAGCGGTCGCGCGCGCAGTCTGATGAGGCTGAGTCACAGATATTACACTAGCTAATCAAAATTTAGCTTTTGCTTTGATCAACAACAATATACTACGAAGGGACAGGTCCCATTCTAACGCCAGGCTTATGCTGCCTAAAGAACGGCTTTGGTCCGGATTCGGTGCGGTTTTTCCGCAAGCTACCACTCACATCTGCTCCAGATAGGGAGTGCGGCCAGCTCCGGTGCTGGGTGTGGAAACGGCAATCACAAGAACAGAAGTTCACGTGGGTTATTGTTTTGTCGGAACTTCACACGAGAACACATCCCCCTGTTTGCAGAGTCACACGATGTAACTGGAGCTAATAGCGTTGGCTAACGGTGTACCAGTAGAGAAGAGCCTCATTCTATGCCGCCAATCTACTTCAGGGTGAACTATCGGCTCGAAACGATGCGGATCATCACTGCTCGTCTCATCCAAATATTCCTCCATTTCACCTGTCCCTCTGTGGCGCATGTGTCAGTCAGAGTGACATGTCAGTCACAGCACAGAATGCCACGCCTCCTTAGTCCACCAGCCACTCCCATTTATCATGTTATTTTTTAAATATCAGACTGTATCCGGGGAGGGGGGTAAGTTGCACTTTTTAAAAAATTCAGCGGATGAACTAAACGTATCAGAAATTCGTCCCTTTATTTTTTGGCTGCACCTGTAGAGAAAAAAAAAAGAAGTGACTTAAAGAACTGTGCTCGCTTTGTGAGCACAGTCACCAAACGACTGCGTTTCCTGAAGATGCTCATTCCAGTGGGTGTGTGAGAGCAATTAGAGAGCACAAGGCCAAAAATCAGATGGAGGCTTGAGCTATTTTGAATAGCAGGCACAACAAAGGACAAGCAATTGTGTTGTCATTATTTGCATCTGCTTTTATAATGCTTAGAAAGAGAATGTCTGTTTTTAAACATCATGTTGTGAAGTATGGCAAGGGGGTAAAAACTGACAGTAAATTAGAAAAAAAAAATCCCAGAAAGAGAAATACATAAAAGCAATTCATAAAAGAATGTTTAATATTTAATTGTTATCAGAGGACAGATATTTTTTTCCACTTTTTACAATATATTACTATCATGAAACTGTTTTATACATTTTTGTGTTTATAATTTAATTCTCAAGTAAATTTGTACATGCTCTTAGGGCTGACATTCACTGGTCAGATGAAGCTAAAAAAAATAACAATAAAAAAGGCACATGATTGCTCTTGTCCACAGAGAGCGATACAGTCTAAAGAAACAAAGAAGTCTAGTGTTTGTGAGACTGTGAAATTCCTCTTGAATGGATGGTAGACAGCCCCTTTAAGGCCTATAACACATCTGGCCAGAGTAGCACATTATGTTGATAGCTATTTTTCTAAATTACCTCTCAAAAGCAGCAATTTCATGTGACCACTGATAACAATTATCTCCCCTAAATTACTCTAATGTGCTCTGAAAAAAGTCAATAGACATATGCACCCGCTCTCCCTGCTCTCACCAAAGATTTGAACATTTTTACAGTAGAAATTCCATTGTAGGGTATAGAACCAGTGTTAGAGACTGCACAAAGATGTGTTATATACACATGGCTGAAGGTCAGAATTGTGGGTCATTTTCAACAGTGCAGTTGGATTTAAGCTATGCTGCAAATGTGGGGATCAAATGAATTGATCATATTCTTCTTGTTCTCGTTAAGAAAAGCTCTGTGGCATGAGGACAGCTTTGTGCACCATGTAGTTTCTTAAAAAAACACATTGTTGCAACAAAAGTACCTGTCAACAGTTCAAAAGACAACTTTGACTGAGGACACAGCACAAATATTCTGAGAACTTATTGTCTTTTATCAGTGCCTGGGATGTTTAATCCAGTTCCGTATCATCCACTTCTGTCCCGAGCATCTCTGGACCACCAAGCGTAGACCAAAATTAGCTTCTTTGGACATTTCGACCTCCAGGCACCGACCAGTGTCTCTATTAATTATTGGCCCATTCTGAAAAATATAAAGTTATAAATATTATTGCTATAGTTAAATAAGTATGATGTTAACGTTTATGTACCAGTATATATTTATTATTATTTAAATTCAGTTTTTACTCAAAAAATTTTTTCAAGCATGTTTAGAATAAATGAAGTATGAGCTCGACTTTGACCTGTGTGAAATCCCAAAGCCTTTGGGAAATCCGCGAGAAGGCATCGCATTTTTTCAGACTGGGAGTACGTCCTTTGGCGTCATCAATGAGGCATTTTGTGTCCGGTAAGAAGGTAGTTGACCCTAGAGGTCCAAGCTGAAGAAGTCCCTCTGTAGAGTAGCGGGCAAGCTGCAATTAACAGTTAAACAATTCATTACACTGGCAAGTCAAATACAGAAATAACAATCATAAGTCCAAGCTAAGCAAGAAACATTTAAATTTTGGAGTGTGGAATGCTTAAGCAATTCTTAACTGCATTAATGCAGTTAAGCATTGCTCTTGAAAGACAAACTGAGGCAGAGACAAAGACAGTAAGGAAAAATAAAATTAACATAAAAATATAGTTGTTTAGTCAGCAATCTTTAACATCCAATCCTGACACACACACACACACACACACTGGTATTGCTATATTTGTATGGACATTGCATTGACTTCCATTGCTTTTACTATGCCAATACAGACACTTTCCCTAACCTTAACCATTAGTGTTACATGCCTAACCCTAACCTTAAAGGTAAAATATGGAATATTTCAATAAAAAGCAATATTTTTAACAAAATAATGCCTCCGTAGTGTCATGTTGGAGCGAACTCTGATGGCACCCAGACTTCAGACCAACACAAGATTACAAGGTTTGAAACAATAAGTTTATTGTTTTCCACAGGTGACAAGTTGTAAAATGACAAAGGGTTATGATTGTGCAGGAGAACTGGAGGACTGGAACCAGCGGACCTCAGGAGGAGATCTGGCAGTGGAGGAGAGAACAGGTTAGTGGTTTGTTGTGCTGGAGGTTGAAGGTTGCAGTTACTGTGTGTGGGGAATTGTGCTCGCAGACTTATGGGTGCAGGTGACGGTTGTGACGTGGAGGGAGGACTGAGGAGGCAGCCTGGTGGTGGTGTGTCCGGAGTGAATGGTGATGCTGAGGATCCAGGTGACAATGACTTCTTGTTTGGGGTGCAGGGTGGACAGAGCTTGTTGGCACGACCAGGGCAGGTGTGCAGAGGACTGAGGGGGAGAGACAGACCAAAGCCAGGGCTGGGTCACATCAGGAACTGGAGCTGAGCCCTCTGGACAACGTGGCAGACGGCCGGCGCGGGAGGTAGAGGCGCTCAGGAGCGGGGAGGCGAAGCCCAGGAGGACGAGGAACTGGAGGCAAAGGAAGACAATGACGAGGTAAGTATATATATAACAATCACAAGGTCTTAACACTCTGAACGGCCACACGTTACCACCTAAGTAAGTAATAAGTAGTGGAACCAACTGGCGCCTGTCTTTGGTTCCTCCTCAGCTTTTATCCCAGCCCGGGAGGGGCTGGGTGATGAGCCACAACTACGCCTGATCAACTGCTGCCACACAGCTGCTGCCACACCCTGGAATTACAGGTTAGTAAGAGAACAACAACTATCACCACACCAGAGCTGGAACCTGGCATGCGGGGTGTTTAGAGGGTTGCAGAATGAAAATACAGCATTTCCTTTAAAAATAATTTCCAAGTAAAAAATAAGAAAATAATTATTCTGATGGGCACGACATTGGCATTTTGTTTACATTTACTAGCCAATAGCTGCCAGAGCAGCAGGCACCAGTGTGGGTTGCCTAATACCGTAAATAGTCTGGCACAGCGAGGCTGGTGTTGTGGAGTCTGCAGGTCAAGCAGCTGGAAGCCCTGGGGATATGTAGTGATTATATACCTTATTTGCTTGCCATAGAGAGAGGCCAGGCAGCCCTTTGCCACGGATTGAGTCGATGACTGAGCTTCAAACAAGTAGAAGCTGCTTATATCAGAGTGATGATTATTGAGCTGATCTCATGATATTTTATTGTCCTTCACGGATCGGAGATCAGACCGGGTTTGGTGAGGAATATTGGTTGACCTCAGCATCGGAGCGCGCGCAGGGGGCAGGGTTACGAGCCTGGCACCCAGATGGCTCCCCTTTTCCTTACATAACTATCCATCAGCCCCTTAATAAGACTGGTGGGTCTTTTACCAGTAAGTAATGGTTAACTACCCATTAGTCCCTAGTTCATTCCTCCCTTGTTCCTTTAATAACTACCCATTAGTCCCTGAATAAGACGGGTTAGAGTTTTCACCAGTAAGTGCTGGTTAAATACTCATTAGTCCCTAGTCCATGCCTCCCTTGTTCTTTAGATATCGACCCATTAGTCGCCGAATAGGACTGGTGGGTAATTTACTAGTAGGTACTTGTTAAAGCTGCTATACTTAGTTTGCACAATAAATTAGCTTAACATGTTTTTTTTCATGCCCATTAAAATATGTTGTGAAGATTAAAAAAAAAAAGAAAAAAAAAATTCTACCGTATTTGTCTAAAAACATTAACCAGTCAAATTTTTTAGGCCGAATGGAATGTTTGTACAGTCTCTCTCATCATACGGATTTACTCATTTGTATGGCTTCTAGGCTCCAAATAAGCTGACACATATTACGTCAGAACACCACTGCTGGGAGTGATCGCCGCTCTACCATGTAACACTGACTGGTTCCACATCATGTTCAGGACAAAGTAACAAATTGGGAAAAAGAAGAAAAAAAAAAAACATTTGAAGTTTTAGAAAACAAACGACGTTTGGACAAAGAGCAAAAACCAGAGTAAACATTGTTGCTTTTCAGCGAAGGCGAAAAGTACGTGAGTCTGACGGCCTACAAACAGACATGCTATGGTGGCTACATTGTTGTTGGACAGGTAATTATATCTTCTTCTCATCAACACTTATCATTATAAAATCATTGTCACATTACAATGCTCAAACTAAATTTGTTGTTTTATCATGGTTTTTTAGTGCGACTATATTTGCTTTTTACATGTTAGCGCAATTAGCACTGCATGCTAATGCTACATTAGCACATTTTTGGACATAATTTTCCAGCTAATGTATTTTTGTTTTTTTTTAGTTATGAACATGCATTAACATCCACTCCACTTAGTCATGGAATGATGAAACCCACTCCCCCAGCTGCTTTAACCATTTGGTCGGAGTCTCACTCTGATCGGTAAGTGAAAACTTCTAACATTAGACAGGAAAAAAGACAGGAAAAAAAAAATTAAGGACAAAAAAAAAAGGACACCTGATCCTCCAGTCAAAATTTAAATCCATACTTATAGTGACTTTTTTTACATAGCCATGTTCTTTATTAATGAATTTATTAATAAATAGTTAATGAAGTAAATAAGGTAGCATTTGGCTTTAAATTTGAGGTCACAAGACACTGTTATTTAAAATCATTATTTATTGTCTAAAGTCTAATACCCCTAATAATGCAATTGTTAAATTCACAGCGTGGAAGACTTCTGTATTCCTGGAGTTGAGGAGATGGACCTTCAGAGCTGTACTTTGTCTGCAGTCACCAACATTGAAGAAAGGTATCACATATAATGACTGACATAAATTAATAGATTTTTTTTATTCTTAATGTCAATCTTATGTCTTTAAAATTGTGGGTATTTGTGGTTCTTTTGTCTTTAAAGAGTTGATACAATGCAGGAGGAGATCAATGTAGCTGAATTCAACGACCTTAAAAACTCCTTGTAAGTCATAAAGAAAGTAGCAATTTATTTTATTAGCTTAAGGAAATTCTACATTTATTATCTTTTTTTTGTCTTTGCTTTTTACAATTCTAAGAATTGACTGGGATGATGAAACATGGCACCCTGGGCTTGATAGTGAGTCCATGTCTTCTTCAGAAGAAGAGGAAACTGAGGAAGTGGACACTGAAGACAGTGAGGATGAAGATTTTATACCACCCATTTGTGTGCGGTATGTATAGCACCCTATAATGCTAATTACACAGTAAATATTACTAATTTTGTGGGAAATCTCTGTTAGGAGTGGAGGTAATCACAAAACCACAATTGAGATGCATCAAATTCCAACAATCAGCTTTGAGGACATAGTGCATGATGTTTTGGAGAATCCAGAAGAGTCACCACACGTTGAAATTTCAAATGTCCCAGAACTATTAAAGTTGAAGTTGAAGAAGATCTGATTGGACATTCAGCCTCAATAACTTACAAAAATAGTCTAAAACAACTGGTTGACTATCTTATTCTACCTGTGAGTCACTGCCTTGCCAAAAACCCTCAAACAAAAGAAGAGTGTATGGCACCAAAACCATTTGACAGCCAGATCAACTCCAAAGGCACAGTTTTTGTTATAGAATGGGTGAGCATATCCTTATTCAACAACATTATGCATGTTTTTTTAAAATACACTTCTTCTGCCTTATGTTTCTCTTACATTTTCAGTTATGTCCCAATGGCCACACAGTTTGGAAGTGGACTTCTCAGCCAACATTACAACATGGATTGCCGGCAATCCATGTTGGCATGTTGGCATGCAACATCTTATTGTCTGGCAACAACTACTCCAAGATAGCCCTACTTTTGAAGTTAATGAATATGGGAATGGTTGGTCCAAACACTTTCTTTAAGATTCAAGATGCATATTGTGTGGATGCCATTAAAGACTTCTGGGAGGAGAAGAGGGGGGATGTAATCCGCCAACTACAAACTAAAGGACCTGTCGTAATCCTTGGTAAGTTTTTGATAGTCATGCTGTTTTTTTAATTTTGAACTGAGTTGAAACAACATGTGTTGTTAAAAGTGAGAGACCTTGATTTACTCTTTTACCTGTTGAACCGGTAACAAGTTAAAAATGTTAAACTTGAATGATAGAAAAAAGACATCACTTTCAAAAAACCCAAGGCAAAAGTGTTGATGTTTTTATTATAATTACTGACGCAGGGATGTAAAGATTAAAAACGTATTTTTTTAACAATTACTTTAATGAGAATTACACATAAGTTTAATGTACTTTTTCTGTTTCAATTTATACTGTAAACATAACACTCTTTCATCTTTTAAGGAGATGCAAGAATGGACAGTCCAGGCTTCTGTGCACAGTATAGCACCTATACTGCCATGGAAAACGATACTGCCATATTAATTAGAAGATTGTCAGCCTGGTAAATACAGACAAACGTGAAACACAAAGGAACTCTGTGATCATGGAAAAATTGGGCTTCATCAAGACATTGGACACACTGACTGGGGAGCTTCAGGTGATGGCGATTTGCACTGATGCTCATTCACAGATTGCAGCGCTCTTCAGTAAGTATATTCTCAATCTATGAAAGTCTCTCACAGTTTTAAAGAATTACTAACAAATTAACATGGTATAAGAAGAAAAAAATCTTTATTTTATTTTTAAAAAATTTATTCCTGTTATGCTTCTACAGACAAAGGGAAATACAAAGACTGTGGAGTAATACACACACTGGACATGTGGCATGGTGCTAAAAGTTTGGGAAAAAAGATACATGCGTTAAATTTTTTTTATTCATTTCTATATTTTAGCTTAAAAATCTTTTCCCAAGTAATGTGTGGGGTTTGTTTTTTTCAATCACTGTACAGGCAGTGCAGCAAAAGGGGTGCACACATCTGCAACCACTTTTGGCATTGCTGTAAGACTGCCGACAACCACGACATGTTTCTTGTAAGTGTTTTTATCAACACAGGACCCTCGCGTTATTCATTTTTTATTTTTTTTTGCCTCAATTATACATGCTCTTTTCTTAGGACTTGTGGACAGGCATCCTTTACCATGTGTTTGGAGAACATGCATGGGCGAATGGTGTCTGTCACCATGGACCCCTGGAGGACAGCAGTGCTAGAGTCTGGCTTGAACAGCATTCCTTGGTGCACGCAAAAAAACTGCGTGACATTGTGCTGGATGAGCGCTAGATGAGAAACGTCCATAAATACCTAAACTTCAGGTATCTGATTACATTATTATTAATGGTGCCTCACTCACCATATATCTTTATGTCTCTGTATTGATGTTATTTATTTTTGTGTAATAAGTATTAACAGATCAAATGCAGAACAGGAATCTTTCCACAACCACACCCTGATGTACGCAAGCAAACGCTTCAGCTTCTCTCCACCAGTGTACGCAGCCAGGACCATGTTGTTATCTAAGGAACCAGCCAATTGGGCTGAATTGTTATTTCAGCCCAATCCCCCATCCTGAGCAAGCACGATTGGCGACAGTGGA
Source organism: Pachypanchax playfairii (assembly GCA_006937955.1). Taxonomy (NCBI): domain Eukaryota; kingdom Metazoa; phylum Chordata; class Actinopteri; order Cyprinodontiformes; family Aplocheilidae; genus Pachypanchax; species Pachypanchax playfairii. The sequence goes on along the minus strand of SSNP01000227.1, from coordinate 649,336 downwards.
AAGGAACGACTGCCTTTTAACAGGAAGAAACCTCTAACAGAACCCGGCTCAGGATGGGTGGCCTTTTGCCTCAGCCGACTGGGGTCTGAGCTGACAGGAAAGAGACACAAACAAACACTGATGGATTTTGGCCAGTCATCATGTCTATAGAAAGATAAACAGAGAAACAGTTAATGGCAGCAGTAACAATCAAAGCAATAACAATTTGATGGCTCTAGTGGGAATATTTCATTGTTTATGTGAGATACATCCTCCTCAGAGGCAGCCAGAGTAAAGAAAGACAGCAGAGTGAAGAAATGTGGTCAGTATGTCCTCCAGCAGTCTAAACCTATAGCAGCATAACTAAAGGGATGGATCAGGAGAACCCAAGCTAACCCTGACTATAGGCTTGTGTAAAAAGGAAAGTTTTAAGTCTATTCTTAAAACTACACAAGGTGTCTGCCTCACGGATAAAAAGTGGAAGCTGGTTCCGCAGGAGCCTGATAACTAAAAGCTCTTCCTCCCATTCTACTTTTAGAACCTCTAGGAACTACAAGCAGACCTGCAGTTTGAGAGCGAAGTGCTCTGTTAGGAGCATATGGAACAATAAGATCTTTAATATAAGCTGGAGCTTGGTCGTTCAAGGCCTTATGCGTCAAAAGTAAAACCTTAAACTTTATTCTAGACCTTACAGGGAGCATACATATCTGTGCTGATTTACAAGCAGCAGGATGATTTTTAGTCCGTATCATTTCTTTCTTTTAGACCAGAGCAAGCAAGCCACCCGCTCAACTGAAAACCAGAAAACCTCAAGAGAAAAAGATTCTGGAGATTTTTTTTTTTTGTCATAGTTTCATTGTTTTTCAGTTTGTGCTTTCAGCTCACGGAGCAGATTTTATTTGTCAGAGCTGTTTCATAAGACAGAAATCCTCAAATAACATCAATTCAATCTGAATAGTTTGCAGTTCTCATTTTATGCTGTGAGCTGCTGTTTTGAACTTTGAGGAACTTCTGTGAGGTTTCTTTCTTGATGATGGCTGCTCATCTGTGTGGTCCACCAACAGAAGTAAAGGTTTTATTGTATCTGGGATCTAAACCTGCAGCAGGAGAGAAAATGATCTTGTATTGCCTGATTTTAATATGTAGAGATGAAACATCAGACACTTTGTTCTGGCTTGAAACGTGAAGTTTATTCTGCTCCATTTTAATAAAGACCACATTCTTTTTAAAAACACAGGTTTAGTTTGTTTTAAGAGCACATACTTGTAAACTGAAATGTTTCTTTGTTTTGTTTTCTTTTCTCACATGTTTGAGTCACTAATGTAGAGCTTTCCGACAGCGTGATGAAAGATTCTGCCTGGTTTCTTTTTCTGGTGATGCTAACTAAAGTTGGTTCTATCTGATCAGATGTCGGGAGGTGACTGACAGGATCTCATCCAGCTGATCCTGGAGGAGCCAAGGTTGGATCACTTGGAGTTTCATCCATGATGTCAAAGAAGAGACTTGGGTCACGTGTTAAACATGGCTCCCGCAATCTGTGTGATGAGTCCAAGTTTAGGCCTCTGATTCGTATCTGTTGAAATGAAGAACATGAGTTGGTTCCTAATCTTCTACATGCTTATGACTGGTGCAAAAGTTACATATGTAGAATGTATAGAAAATATATAACTAAGAAAACAGCCTGCATACGCAGAGTGACTTATTTAATTTTTACATTTTTCTTAAAAAAAATTTTAAGGTATTGATGAATTAACATCTAATACAATTGTAAAATTTTTTGGCATATAGACGTTTTTTTATAATAAGCGAGTTGGTGAATTTACAATTTATGTTCTAACTGTTCTAATGGTACTAGAATCTCAAAATACAGTTAAATGAGTTCTGGACACCTGGCAACAGGAAAGTATTTATCAATTTTTACCTTCTTATTTGCGACCCTTGCTGCTTGACGCTCATCGACACGATGTGCGTCTTCAGCCGAAAGCATTAATGCAAAATGTAAAACCATATGAATGTTACATAAAAGCTTTAAAATTCAGCTAATTTACATACATAGAGACTGATATCCTGGAAATAACTTTGAAATTCACAGTTTTTGTGTTGTCTGATAAATTTATGAAAAGCCTTGATTCTCATCACTTACCGGTGATTCTGCCATGTTACAGTACTTGAATGAACTGCCTACTGATGTTTTACACTCTTTCGTCTTCTGGGGATTCCAAACCTGGGGGGCGTGGCTTAGGACTTCTACTCGACGGGAGGGGCGAGAGTTCCGTGACTTTGTTTAGATTTGATAACATTCTAAGCCAGGCAATTTGAAATCAGCAGACCTCCTTGCATCTGGTCTTGGTGAGCAAAAGGTGACATTTTTAGGTGAGACTTTGTAATTTGTATTTCTTTGATCCAATCACACATTACTTAAACATTACATTGCAAAATCACAACAGTCGCTTATAAGGCGCTTATAATTGAGAATGAGTAGATAACATTTGTCAAACACATGGATTTAAAAAAATAATATAGGCCTACTTTTTATCTATGTGTAAAAAGTCAGGGAATGACCATGACCCCATGATCATAACAAACAAACTGATCCAAGTCTTCCCAAAGCTACAAGAAGGAGGCAGCTTTGAACTTCTGAAAATCATTAGATCTACTCGTAGCCGAAATCTCACGTTGCTACAGTGTCCTACCACTGGATACACCCTGGCCTATCTGAAAGGCCCTGCAACCATGATTGGACAAGCTACAATCAACATACGTCCACTTCAACAGGACCGTTCTCTTTATAGTCTACAGAGTTTAAAAATCATGAAAGGTGTACTCATAAAAGATTATTTATATATATTCATATCTGCTGTCTTTAGGAAAGGCCTGGTTGCAGCTCTAGTTGTTAGGTGTTTCCTTTTCTGAAATGAAACAACACAGAATTGATTGTGTTGGGTATGTTCATTCCTAAAAACTGCATTTTGTTTTTGTATTTTTTTAACGAGTTTCACAGTCCCGAATGCTCAGGTAGCATGATGCATTATTCCTGTTTTGTAATTTTTAAGGAGAGCAACACAGCAGCCTGATAGAGAACAAGTAAGTGACCATGAAGAAGAAATTAGAGAACCAGCAAGAATCAGTGACAGTGATCAAGGGAGGCCTGAAACATCAGAAATACCTGAAAGTGCAACAGCATCAATGGTGGTAGACAATGCGTACTTTGATCTTCAAGCGCATAATGATGGTTGGTGTCATCACTTTACTCTTAACACTTCATCCGCTACAGGAGATCCTTCTTGCCCACAGTTCTAACCCTCTACCATGGCTCTTTGAATAAGAACTGTTCTACAACAACACCTCATTCAATTCATAATAACTGCAACAGATTAGAGTATTAATCATTGCATGTAATTATGGTCATAATAGGTAAAGTGTGTTTTTGATAAGCTTAACTATACATATACATAACTGTACATATATATAAGTGCAAGTGCAAGTTTTTTAATTTAGACTGTAAACCAGGCATCTCCAACCCTGGTCCTCGAGAGCTACTGTCCAGAATGTTTTAGATGCATCCCTGCTCCAACACAGCTGAATCAAATGAATGACTCATTAGCAGGCCAAGAGGTAATTCAGTTAATTCATTCCGATCGAGAGGGGTGGTTTTGTCCGATCTTCATTCGGATAGACGTGCATGTATACACCCATTCGGAAAGAAAGGGTGAAAAAAGCCCACTGCGCATGAGTACAACTTTAGCGTGACGTCTTTCTGCTTTTGCAGACCCAAGTAGAAAATAGCGGGAAGTAAACAGAAGTGGTCTGCTGGTGCAGTCATCCTGTCATCCTGCTCTCCTCTCCTGTGGTGGAGGAGTAGTAGCAATATGTATTCTGCATCTAGCTTGGTTAATGGTTTGCATTCTGATCAGGCTGCATCGGATCAAAACATTCTGATTGACATGTTTACATGACGTTTTTTTTTTCCGATTGGGTGTTTATTCAGATTAAATGTGCCCATGTAAACGTAGCTACTTAGAGTCTCCTGTAGCTGGCAGAAGGGAAAATTCTTCATGGGAGAGTTTGCGGGTCAAATGCATTTCTGGGACTGGTACAGTTTCTGCATGAGGATGATTGCTTGGTCCATTCCAGTCAATCCCAAAATCTTCAGACACCTAAAAGAAAGACTATTAATTAGATTTTAGTTAAAATTTCCTATGACCATGACATCACTGGGTATTTGGGACTGTTTGTTTTGTATATTGATGAGAAACTGTAACTGAACACGTAGCTGGTGTTGTCTCAACATGGATTTAAATATAAACACACTTCATTAGGAAAGTATTTTAATCAAAGATAAATTTAGCTTTTTTTAAAAGCATTTTACACTAACTCTATGCAAAGTGAATTGATTTCCTTAATCCATCCAAAAAATTTTGCAGATACAGAAAGTTACAAATTCTTATAAAAATAATGTACTCTGGTCTGCAAAATATTTTAAATGCACGAAGATGTGGCTGCCAGCTTCCTCGCGAGAGTGCTTGTCCATTCTTTGAAGACTCGCCTCATAAGTGCATAAGACAGCAGGTCACTTTGTGAAAATTACCATGTTTGGTGCAGAAATTTGGAAAACCTTGTCTGTTAGAAATCAAAACAACTCTGACTTGTTGTCAAGGGTAGATGTCAGGTGAGACTTCTCAATAAACAACTGTACACTACAGAGCCTTCCACCCTCACTCAGGGTAACTGGGAATGTCTGGGTTTCATACCTTTCAGCAGGAGCAATATTATTGTAACATTATGTGAACTTTACATTTATTTAGTGAAATGATGTAACTTATTAGGCATGTTCATTTTTGGAGCCACACTTGTTTTGTGCACAAGTTCTTTTATGTACCTCAGTAGGATCCTCCATGGGACCCTGCTCTCTGTATCTTGTCCAGAGTTGTTGTGGTGACTGATTCCTTTCAGTGCAAAGACCTTGTTGGTTCCAGGCATCTCTGAAAAACTCCAGGTGTTTCTGTATTTGTGGCAGGAAGGTCCGATGCAGGGCATAGAGATGGACTTCATTATCTGGATTCAGTGTTCCACGATCTTCCAGTGAAGTGTAGAGTTGATAGAAGAGATCCAGAACATGCTCATATACATCTCTCCACATCCTCTCAATTCTACAGTTAGAATGAATTACACAAGTTACTATGTGGTTCATTGGTTTAAAAAATATAAAACGCATTTAACTTTTTATTGTAGGCAGCTTCCAAAGATACTTGCCGTTGATTGTGGACACTTCTGCCAGTGATGTGAGAGTTCCCATCAGCACCCCTGCTTGTTATCATGAATTCGGCCACATCAACATTTTCTCCACCTTTATCAGAACGTACCCGTGACGGCAACCCATACTGCTCAACTGCAGCAAGAAAGCACTGGAAGACAGTGCTGTTATTACCAGCCACATTAAGGTACACAACTAGTCGACTGAATCCATCCACCCTCCCCCATGACAAGGAATCTCCACCTGTAAGAGGCATGTTTAAAGAGCAAGAAGAACCCCACTGTAAACACAAATTTCAGACATGAATTGAAATGTGCTCTTGCTATCTGTTATATCTCATACCTTATAAGCTTGTGGTTTCCGTAAATATGCCACAAAGAGTTTGGGCCTGGAACAGAATATTGACGTCGTCTTAATATGCAGACGCAGACGTCGCATCAACACTCCCTCCGCATCAATTCTTCGTAAAGTCTCGTACTCTTGAAACTATGTGTGGATGTTAAAAAATAAATTGGGTATTTAATTGGAGGATTATAACAATTAAAAACAAAAAATCCGACTTGAACAACATGTGATTTAATCATGATGTAATAAAATAGGATGAAATGCAGCACAAACACACTAATTCCCAGATAAATAGAAGTCTAACTCCCCTTGTGAGTAAAAACATGAAGATAAACTTTATAGGTAATAATCATAGTTACCAGGAACACGGACACTTCTTGCTTTGAGAAATCCAACCATTAGCTTGTAGCCAGAATTTGGATGGATTCTGTGATTGTCATTCACAATCTGGTCCAACTCTTCGTCAGAAATTTGTGAATAAAGGTCTGTATTTCTGAACAAATAAAAAGAGTATTAAAGCTGGAGTTGGTAATGTTCGAGAGCTAGCAAGATTTAAAACTAGCAGCTCCTCTAAACCCCTCCCCCTTCCCACCATGGACTTGCTTCAAGCCGCGCCCCCCCCTAAACTTGGAACTCGCATCTGCCGGCAGAACTCAGCCGGGTACTCAGCTTTACCAATGTTGACTCTCGTTTGTCCTCTCGTTTTATCCAGAGCTTTTCTCGTAGCAGCCTTTTCTGCCTCTGACTTTCTTTTTTTTGGCAGTTTAGCGGGGCGAGCCGTGACAAGTAGCGAGGAGCGAGAGGGCGTGATAGAAGGGGTGCAGGCAAGGTATCTGATTGGTTCCTCTCCTCTTCCTGGAAATGACCAATCACCGCCATCCGGTGCAGATGACCGTGGTTAGTCAGAGTTATTGTAGGCTTGCAAGTCTCAGAGAGGTCTGATTTTTTTCGCTTCTTTTTATGAATACACAATGCATTGACTAGTCTCAGTATGGAAGGACCTTTTCACCCAGTATGAAAAAAGTGTTTCTGAACAGGATTACCAATTATAACTTTAATATAGTTTCAAACATCAAATCCCTCGTGTAATAAATTTTTAAACAATATAAATAAATAGTATTAAATACCTCAGACTGCATTCTCTCATTCTCCTCCTGATGGTCCTTTTCGACACCCCGAATCTGGCAGCAATTTCAGAGGCCTTTAATCCACAGAGCACATTATGCTCTAGTAAAGAACTCGGAATGTCAAATGAAGGATGTCCTGGTCTAGGTCCTGGTAAAATGTTAACGGAAATTCTCTGCATAACTTCTTCAAAATTCGTAATCACTCTGGGATCAACGTCGTTCTCGTATAACGCAGAAAATACAACCTCAATAAACTCTTCTGTTTTTCTTGTAACATCTTCATGTTGAGCAATTCCTGCTTCTATATTTCCAGCCAAATTCCAAATTTCCCTCACCAACTCATCAGAAACTCTGCAGTTCCTCCATTACGGGAGCTGCCATGACACTTATAGTTCAGACCAGAGCAATCATCGAGACAAGATCAGCGTTTGTCCTGCCCACTGAGTTTGATGGGTAAGGCTGACAGATAAAATAAATTCATTGCGAGCAGCTGCAGGGACCATGAATTAATTAAATACACCATTAAATAATAGAATACACCATTAATTAATTAAATAGCGACCCTGAAATGATTAAATACACCATTAATGAATTAATTAAATAGAATTATTTCTTTTTGTAAAATAAATATTGATATATTTATTTCAAATTTTAATAAATTAATGACACTTTTAATTATTTAATGACAAATTAAATTAATTATTCAATGATGTATTTATGTATTACATTTTGTCTCTCCTGACATTCGATACACTTCCACCTGCGTAATGTTGCTAAAATTAGGAGCATTCTGAAACAAAGTGATGCAGAAACATTAGTTCATGCATTTATTATTTCTAGACTTGATTAATGTAATTCTTTATTATAAGGATGTTCTAATAGTGATGTTAAAGGCTTCCAGCTGATCAAAAATGCTGCTGCCAGAGTTCTGATGAGGGTTAAAAGGAGAGATCACATTTCTCCTGTTTTAGCATCACTTCATTGGCTCCCTGTGAAATCCAGAATAAAGTTTAAAATTTTACTTTTGATGTATAAGGCCTTGAACATCTTATTTACCTGATCAACCAGGCCCTTGCGTCTTTGACAGATTACTTTACAAAGACACGAAGGCCTGGAGCTGAACCGCTGTCTCTCAATTTCGAAGGCGGGCTTAGCCAGTTCAGAGAGAACCAATCACAGGAACCCGGAAGGGCATGGAGGCTGGATGTTCTCCCCTCCAGCTCTGGAGCTCCAGGGACCACATTATGGGGATTCAACACAGCTATTTGTGTTATTTTAAGGTGCCCTGTCACACACATTTCATGACTTTGTGGTTATTTCTGAAGTATTAACATGTTATCTGAAATATTGTATGTCTACAAAATTGTCAGGAAAAACTAATACCAAGCTCAGAGTAATTTGACTGCTTGAAAATTAACCTTGACTCAGGCCCGTACTCATTAATACTTCTTACTCTAATTTGCTGGACTCAGATTTGCCAACAGCTAGTCTATGAGAACATGACTTCTTTTATCCTAAACGGTCCTACAAACAGAACTGTCCAAGTAACAACCTGCAAAACAATGAGTTAACAATAGTATTGCATAAACATGTTTACCTACAGCTTGAGTGCTCTCTGTAGATTGGTGTGATGGATCTGCACCCGGCCTCAAAAGTAACTTTATAGCAAACCCACCTTGAAAGTGGCCAAAGTTTAGAAAATCACTCTCTTCAAAATTAAATTACTATTGTAAATTCTGGGAGTCTCTCCAAAAATAAACTAAAGCCATTTGTCTCGCAAATCTGGATTTTTCAACAATATGTGCATTGTGGAAGCTGGAGTCTAGCACAACAATGCTGATGGTTTGCCATGTTTGCAACTGAACAGCTGAGCTAACTTTGCTGGCGTGATCTCAACTGCGTGAGCTGATGAATATTAATGAGCAAAATCACTGTGACATCACAATGATAGGATTTTCAAACTCGCCTAATTACTCCACTTGACTTCCTTTCAGTGAAAAAAAATTAAACCAAGAACATGTGGACCTACAATATTCTACATGAAACTCAGAAAATGTTTTGTTTTTATGGTAGGGTACCTTTAATTTGCTTTAAAAAAGTTTATTGGGCAAAAGTTGCTCAGGAGCAGAGTAAGATTTATACTGACTAATTATATTTTTCATAAGTGTAGGCAGCAAAAGCCAAAAGTAATGCAGAGTCACCAGAATTTTGCAGAGTAATGTCAGTCATTTTTATCTATCATTATCTCAAACAGTGTTTCCCAATCCTGGTCCTCAAGGCACATAGACCTGCATGTTTTAGATGTTTCCTTACTTTGAAACATGTGATTTTAATAAATGAATAATTAGCAGTTTCTGCTGATGTTAAAGCCAAGTCATCTGGTAATTTGCTCATTTAACTTAGCGGTGTTAGAGCAGGGACACATCTAAAACATGCAGCACAGTGTGCCTTGAGGACCAGGGTTGGGAGACACTGATCTAGAAGATGAAAGTTAATCTCTATCTATTCATATACCCTGGGAATCAAGATGAAAATGATCCAGAGAGATCGAAAAGGGCCAGGTGAGCTGCTGGTCTTGTAAAAATAATCCATCAAATAACAGATAAACATGCCTGCAGGGGTTTTCTCTGGGTTCAAGAAAGTGTATGTTAGATAAATTTGGGATTATAAATTAGCCAGATTGCATAAGGTGTATGTGAGCTTTCTTGACTTGTGTGTCTCTGTGTAGCTCTGTGATGGACTGGCATCCTGAAGAGGGTGTCCCCTCCTCACACATTTTGACCGACAGTTACCCTAAGCACACAGAAAATGAGTGAGGGTGTAAAGCTGCTTTAAATTCTCCACATAATGCAGTAACCAGTCTTCTTTTTTGGCTTTAAATTCATTAATTTCCACTGTGACAATGACTGTAAACAAATGGTGGAATTATAAATAGCTATGCTTGGCAAGAAGAACAACAGATTCCCATAACAGATGGGATGGACCCCATTGAGCCCTGATCTCAACATTATCGCTTCTATCTGGAATAACTTGAAGAAACAAAAAACAGACAGTTTATCCACACAATAACCACACTGAGCTCTACAGCATTCCTGAAACAACCACATTGCCCTGATCTGCCCTCCATCCAGGACCTGTACTCCCCGGAGTCAGGAAAAAGGCAGGCAGCATCAGCAGGGACCCTTCTCACCCAGGATCTCGCCTCTTCTCTTCCCTCCCTTCAGGTTGGAGCTACAGATCTTTGTACGCTAAAACCACTAGACACAAAAACAGTTTTTTCCCACAGGCCATCACCATGTTAAACAAACATGTTCAACTCTCCTAAAAAGGAAAGCTGTCCTATCATTAAAATTAATAATAATAATGTTATATACCTGCTCTGTACCACCTGACCTCAAACCACCAAATAGACTTTGTATCTTGTATGTGTTCTAATGCATCTTGTGTGTGTTCTATGTGTTTTATGTCCAACACTGTCTATTATCCTTTATATGCCTGCACAAATGAATAGTGAGTTGGAACCAAATTCCTTGTAGGTGTAACATACTCAGCCAAATAAATCGGATTCTGATTGCTGAGTACCATGGAATGTTAAATTAAGGTTAAGACACCAGCTTCATACTTTTATTTCTATGCTTATGTGTAAAAAACTTTGGTGTTTCAGGCTTATAACACACTGGCAGATGGTTGATTGGCTGTGTGAAGCCACTCTGTTTTGTTCTGGTAATTTCAGGACTTTTAGAACTTTCTTCATGCCAGTTTGCTTCTGAGAAACATTTTAGTTCTAATAAAAAAGGTAAGCTGTTGATCAAGGCAAAACCTCTGCGTACAGCCTCACAATACCTTCAAGGTATATCAGATCAGTGCTAAGAAAACCTCTTTGCATGGGAAATAATTTTAATATCCTTAATAGAATGTTATTGGTCAAATCAGCCTTTAGCATAAACACTGGGGTTTCATATAGTCTTTGAAAAAATAGAATTTAACAGCTTTTGTAACAACAAAAGCTGTAACAACAACAATTTTAACTTATATGAAGCAGAAAGAGAGGAGTGCAATTTCTCTGTCATCATGAGTGAAGTCTGTTGTGTTTTAATGCAAAATATCTGATTCGTAAATATGAAAACGTATATTTACTTTCTAAAGAACAAAATATTTTCACATACAAGATTTTAGGACTTATCATTTGGAAGGACCACAGAGACAAACAGGACAACATTAGACACATGGTAAAACAGTAGAAGTACTAGTCTTACCTGGGAGGACATACCATGACAGGGGTAGAGGATGGCCTTGTCATCATCCTCAGCACCTTGGTCAAGGCAGTAGCCACTGGCCTTGCTGTTTCTCACCTGAAATAAAAATGACAGGAGATGTTTTGACTGTACCTAGATCTTTGTCAATCAATAATGTCTTGAAATAAGCTATGGTTGGTTGACTGACTGACTGACTGACAAGATAGCTACAAGTTGATCACTCATTCTATTAATCTCAAGTTCTGTGTAACCAGTCTGGGTGTTAAACTTGACTCTGACTTGTCCTTGATGCCACCATCAAGTCCTGTTTCTTTCAACTCTGTCGTATTACCCGGCTTAAACCATTCTCAAAAGGAAACACCTGGAATCAGTCATCCACGCATTCATTACATCTAGACTTGATTATTCAAATTCTGTCCTCTGTAGTGTTAACAAATCCTCTCTTGACCGCCTGCAGAAAGTCCAGAATGTGGCAGCACGTTTTCTCACCAACACAGACAGGCGATCTCACATTACTCCTATTTTGGCAGGACTTCATTTGCTTCCCGTTTCTTGCCGCATTCAATTTAACATTCTATTCTTTGTTTACAAATCTCTTCATAATCTGGCCCCTTCATATCTCTCGGAACTACTCATTAATTATAACCCCTCCCACGCATTGAGATCTGCTGACCATCTGCTTTTACAAATCCCAAGAAAAAACTATAAATCCCATGGTGAACGTGCTTTTTCATTTACCGGTCCTACATTATGGAACAATCTCCCTCTCTCCATGAGACAATCCATGTCTGTAAATTCATTCACATCTCAAATGAAAACCCATTACTTTAAGCTTTTGGTTATTGATGTTATCTGTTGTGTCAACACCCCCACTCCTGATTTTACAGCCTGTCTTTTATTGTATTTTTCTTCTTATTTTTTTCTCTTTTTAAGTAATTGTTTATTCTTGTATTTTCGTTTTTGCATTATCTCTTACTTGCTGTACAGCACTTTGGTCAGCTGTCATGCCTTGTGTTAAAGTGCTCTATAAATAAACGTGACTTGACACTTCTTAACATAAATCCTTCCTGCAGCCTCTATTACAAGAATAAAAACCTTTTCACCGTTTTTCCTGCATTTTTCCTTTATCCTCTCTGAGCATGTGGTATGTCGTCTGGCTCAGTGCAGAATAAGGACACCCAGCTTTTTGAGCTGAACTGCCCTTCCACTGCCGCCACTGACGACCCACCCACACACCACACACACACACACACATTAGGGATGTTCCAATCAAGATTTTTTGTCCTCGAGTCTGAGTCATTTAATTTTGAGTATCTGCCGATACAGAGTCCTGATCCGATCTATAATACATTAAAAAATGAATAAAAAGGAGCAAATAAACAGATCCAGGATGTTCCTTATTTTGTATTTAATTCACCCTATTTTAATATTTAGCTGCAGGGACAGGACAGCGGGTTGCGGCCACTCCATTGCATCCTGGGGTTTCCCCTAGGCTTCCTCCCGGTGGGGAGTCATTAAGTTGTTACTTGTGTGTAAACGCAAACATTACGAGAGTGTATTTCTGTCCTATGAGCCCACAAACAGTCCGACTCACACAAACCGGTGGACGGACAATACGTTGTTAAATAAAACGTTATGTAATAAGCAGATCAGAACGGCAGGCACAGAAGAAAGAGTGAAATGATCATGGGCTGTCTTCTGCATGCAGTAAGTGATCACCTCCATACCATAAATGAGTTTAAAATGATATCATAGGGATTTAATATGACTATATACTAACACTGGGACTCATGCTAACACGGCTAACGAAGCTAGTGGAGCTAACGTGGCGGCATTTTCAACTCAACATCATCCACCAAGCCAATTAAAAAAGCTTACCTCAAAGAAAATGTACGCATCGAGGCTTCTATAAGTCCTCATCTTCTCCACTGTTCTGTAGACTACAGGACTGTTGATAAGATATTCACATTCACATTTCCACATACATTGCGGTCAGTCGTCATGGAAATGCGTCCCCTCTTAAAATTGTGGCTGCGGGTTGCGAGGGAAACTGTCCCGGATACTGACGTTACACGAAAAATTATATAGATGCGTTAAAAACTAATGACAATATACACTCACCGGCCACTTTATTAGGTACACCATGCTAGTAACGGGTTGGACCCCCTTTTGCCTTCAGAACTGCCTCAATTCTTCGTGGCATAGATTCAACAAGGTGCTGGAAGCATTCCTCAGAGAGTTTGGTCCATATTGACATGATGGCATCACACAGTTGGCGCAGATTTGTCGGCTGCACATCCATGATGCGAATCTCCCGTTCCACCACATCCCAAAAATGCTCTATTGGATTGAGATCTGGTGACTGTGGAGGCCATTTGAGTACAGTGAACTCATTGTCATGTTCAAGAAACCAGTCCGAGATGATTCCAGCTTTATGACATGGCGCATTATCCTGCTGAAAGTAGCCATCAGAAGTTGGGTACATTGTGGTCATAAAGGGATGGACATGGTCAGCAACAATACTCAGGTAGGCTGTGGCGTTGTAACGATGCTCAATTGGTACCAAGGGGCCCAAAGAGTGCCAAGAAAATATTCCCCACACCATTACACCACCACCACCAGCCTGAACCGTTGATACAAGGCAGGATGGATCCATGCTTTCATGTTGTTGACGCCAAATTCTGACCCTACCATCCGAATGTCGCAGCAGAAATCGAGACTCATCAGACCAGGCAACGTTTTTCCAATCTTCTATTGTCCAATTTCGATGAGCTTGTGCAAATTGTAGCCTCAGTTTCCTGTTCTTAGCTGAAAGGAGTGGCACCCGCGTGGTCTTCTGCTGCTGTAGCCCATCTGCCTCAAAGTTCGACATACTGTGCATTCAGAGATGCTCTTCTGCCTACCTTGGTTTTAACGAGTGGTTATTTGAGTCACTGTTGCCTTTCTATCAGCTCGAACCAGTCTGGCCATTCTCCTCTGACCTCTGGCATCAACAAGGCATTTCCGCCCACAGAACTGCCGCTCACTGGATATTTTTTCTTTTTCGGACCATTCTCTGTAAACCCTAGAGATGGTTGTGCGTGAAAATCCCAGTAGATCAGCAGTTTCTGAAATACTCAGACCAGCCATTCTGGCACCAACAACCATGCCACGTTCAAAGTCACTCAAATCACCTTTCTTCCCCATACTGATGCTCGGTTTGAACTGCAGGAGATTGTCTTGACCATGTGTACATGCCTAAATGCACTGAGTTGCCGCCATGTGATTGGCTGATTAGAAATTAAGTGTTAATGAGCAGTTGGACAGGTGTACCTAATAAAGTGGCCGGTGAGTGTATATATATGTCCGAGTCCTGATTGGGAAGTAATGTCCGATTCCAATCGAATCTGAAACTACGTGATTGGGCCCGATTTCCGATCACGTGATTGGATCTAGACATCCCTAACACAGACACCAATACACCCACCCACACACAGACACGAACACAAACACCCGCCTTTGATGAAGCCCATTCACAGATCTGCTCTTTGATCACCACATGCACACACACCTTACAACAGGGGTGCTCGCACTTTTTCAGCATGCGAGCTACTTATGAAATGACCAAGTCAGAATGATCTACCCATTATATTTACTTAGAAATATATTGAGGATTCTTACAATTTATAACCATGTAACCACACATATGTAACCACATATGTTGCAAAACACAACAGTCAAGAAAGTTTATTGTCATTTCACCTAGTATCACAGAATACACAAAACAAAATATTGTTCCTGTAATAAAATAGCAGTGGGTTAATTTTAATCTCCATTTATCAGTCTCACAGCTGGTGCAAAGAACCTATCTGGAACCCAATGTAATTAACTATGTACAATTTTTGAATTCAGTCTGGTGATTTGCACTGAATTTAATCAGCCAGGGATGCATAGTCCGGACAGTAGCTGCTGACAGCCAGCCTAAAGCACATTCCGAAATGTTTATCTGTCGTGGTTGAGTGGAATTTGGACTTAATTATTTTCATTTGAGAAAAGGCAGACTCATATAAATAAGTGGAACCGAATAGTGCAGTTAAGGAGGTAGCACGAAATGTGCTACCTCATATTAGTGTACTTTCCCTCTGCTAGTAAGTTCCAGAATTGTCCATGAGCTCCGGATTTCAGCTCAATGTCTGACTGCAGAGTGAAATCTCATCTTCTACTCCAGAAGGGTTCAGTGGAAATGGTGTTGCGATTTTTGATGCAAGTGAATCAACCTCCATATCGTCCCGAAAAGGATAGCACATGAATGTTGCGACTGGCTCAAGCAAAGAAAAGTCATGAAACCATCTCTCAAATTCTGACAGGCAATTGTCGATCTGCTCTGTGTAGTGTGAACTGTCAAGTTGCACACAGGCCTTCCCTTGCATCTCCAGCTCTGAAGCCAGGTTCTGAATGTTTGCCAAATCATGGCACTGCAGTTTTGAGGATAGATGTCGTAGCTTTCACTTGAATGCATTACCTGAGCTGATCATGTTGATCACCGTTTTTTCTCTTCCTTGCAACTCTAGATTCAGGTCATTCAACATGTTTGTCAGATCAGTTAAAAATACCAAGTCCAACAGCCACTCACCATCATTCAGTTGCTATTCACCGTTGCATATTCACGTTTAGTTACACGGAAAAACTCCTTAATTTCCGGGCACAGCTCTCGAAATCTTTGCAGGAATTTCCCTCGACCAAGCCACCTCACGTCAGTGTACAGCAACAATTCGAAGTGGTCACTTTCAGCCTGCTCCAGATATGCACGAAATAACCGTCCTTGAAGAGATCAGGCTCAAATAGAACAGGCGATCTTCATTGCAACATCCATGATCTGTCAGGTTCAGTGTCTGTGTGTGCTGTATTCTCGGTGTGGGGTGAGTTAATTGTCTGCAGGAGGAGCTGCGCGGGAGCGTGAGGCAGATTGTCTACACCTGGAGGCGATCAGCGCTGATGAGGAGCAGGGCACTACTTAAGCCAGACGCAGTCGTTCATTCAGCGCCTGGTTGTTGACCTGAATGGTAGCTTCCCTTGTGCCGATCCTTTGTGATTATTCCGAGTATTTTTCCGAGAAACATCTCTAGTCTGAGTAACTTAATCCTAGTTGGATATTTATGTGCAAACTAACCTGCTCTCCTCAGGATTGTTCGCCCTGCTCCTTGTGTGTTCCGAGATCACATCTGTGTACAGCGTCTGGTCGCCTGGAACCTGATCTGTCTCCCTCCTGCGTCTCACCACCTGGGCTCCTCCATCCTGGACTCACCCTCTCCCTGCACAGCACCGCACTGGACCTGCCCTCCTCTCACGCGTTATCACCTGCCTCCTTCCGTGAGTTCAAGATTCTCCTTGTGCAAGATTTCTCTATCCATCTCCGTGACCTCAAGACTAACTCTCATCTCCCTTACAGTGCTGAGAATCTCCTGGCGCACCAGATCACCGAGCACATTCACTGCACTGTAAATATTGAGTGTCACATTGTAAATAAACCTTTCACTTTTGCACCTGAAAC
>SSNP01000227.1:574764-632424 GCA_006937955.1 Pachypanchax playfairii | reverse complement strand
GGAGAGGCAGGTAAAGGCTCTGGATTTCTATTACAGTGCTCACTGATCTTCTGTCGTTCCCCCCAGTCTTTCCCTGATGATGCTTCCAAGATCGCCCATATTATCGGCCTGCTGAGAGGACGCGCTCTCCGATGGGCGGAGGCCAAGTACAGCTACTCTCTCATCCTACGCACACCTCTGGAAGCCTTCATCAAGGATTTCGAGCAAACCTTCACGTATCGAAAATCCGAGACAGAAATCACCAACCAACTCCGTCACATACAACAAGGTAAGAAGTCAGTAGCTGACTTCGCCGTTGACTTTAGAACTTTAGCTGCCGAGTCTGGCTGGAACACGCCGGCGCTCAAAGGAGCGTTCTTAGGCGCGCTTAATAAGCCAGTTCGGGAGCAATTACTCCATAGGGATGAACCCCAGACTGTTGAAGAACTTATTAACCTTGCTACTAAGATCGATCACAGAATGACTGGGTACCGTATGGATGAGCTTCGCGCTCGCTCGCCACTGAGGACGTCTCCGCGCACCACCGAGAGCGCAGCTGCGCTCAGAGCTGCACCGGCTGCTACCGGAGAGGAACTGATGCAGCTAGGCAACGCACGGCTCACACCCACGGAGAGACAGAGGCGTATGGAGGCAAGAGAGTGCTTATACTGTGGGACAACAGGGCACTTCATCGCTGCTTGCCAGAAACGGTTAAACCACCTCAGTCGCCAGTAACACCGAGAGGTCTGGCGGCTTCTGGGACAAAATCCTCTCGTTTAACTTTACCTGTGACTTTATTATGTTGTACTGACTCTTTTCAGACTCAAGCCCTCATCGATTCTGGATGTGAACTGAACCTCCTCGACGCTGCTTTTGCTAAACAGCTCGGGGTGTCCATCCAGAAGCTGCCGGTTCCTGTCAGTGTTGCGGCCTTTGATGGCCGTTCTCTCACCGCCATCACGCACCGGACCTGCGAGTTGGAGATGGTAATATCGGGAAATCACCGAGAGAAACTGTCCTTTCTGATTTTCCCCTCTACGCAGGTTCCGGTGGTGTTAGGCCATCCCTGGCTGCAGAAGCATAACCCACATCTGAATTGGACGGAGGGCAAGATCGATTCATGGAGTCTGTTGTGTTTGTCTCAGTGTCTGCACTCTGCTCTGGCTCGCTCATCACTAAACCAGTCGAGAGTTTCCGAGGAGATACCTGATCTAACCCGAGTTCCACAGGATTATCATGACCTTAGACAGGTATTTAGCAAATCCAGAGCTGTTTCACTCCCACCTCATAGGCCGTATGACTGTGCCATAGACCTGCTGCCAGGCTCCTCTCTGCCCTCCAGCAGACTCTATAACATCTCGCGCCCGGAGCGCGAAAGTATGGAAACTTACATCAAAGAGTCGCTGGAGGCAGGGATCATCCGACGTTCCACATCACCGCTTGGCGCAGGTTTCTTCTTTGTTTCCAAGAAGGATGGGTCGCTTCGACCATGTATTGATTTTCGAGGACTAAACCAAATCACCATAAAAAATAAATATCCTTTACCCTTGTTGGCATCTGCATTTGAATCTGTGCAGGGAGCAACAATTTTCACCAAGTTGGATCTCAGAAACGCCTATCATCTTGTCCGAATCAAGGAAGGAGATGTATGGAAGACGGCATTCAAGACACCGCTGGGGCACTTCGAATACCTGGTGATGCCGTTCGGACTCACCAATGCTCCTGCCGTCTTCCAGGCTCTAATAAATGATGTTCTAAGAGACTTTTTGAACTCTTTTGTGTTTGTCTATTTAGACGACATTTTGATCTACTCGTCATCTGAGGCTGAGCACAGGATCCATGTGCGACAGGTGCTGCAGCGGCTGCTGGAGAACAGACTGTTCGTGAAAGCTGAAAAATGCGAGTTTCATGCGTCATCCGTGAGTTTCCTGGGCTTCATTTTTGACAGGGATCAGGTGAAGCCCGACCCCGTAAAGGTACAGGCTGTAGTGGACTGGCCCACACCCACTACACGTAAACAACTGCAGAGTTTTTTGGGCTTTGCTAATTTTTATAGAAAGTTTATCCGTAACTATAGTCAGACAGCCGCTGCCCTAACATCTCTTACTTCCACTAAGACTCCTTTCTTTTGGACTCCTGAGGCGGAGCGCGCATTTGCGCATCTCAAGGAGAAGTTCAGCAGTGCCCCCATCCTCATCCAACCGGACCCCTCGAAACAATTCACCATGGAGGTAGATGCCTCGGACTCGGGTGTGGGTGCGGTGCTGTCCCAGGTGGGTCAGCATGATCAACGCTTGCATCCCTGCGCCTTTTTCTCGAGGCGTCTATCTCCAGCTGAGAGGGAATACGACGTGGGAGACCGAGAACTGCTCGCCATTAAGTTGGCGTTTGAGGAGTGGAGGCACTGGCTGGAGGGGGCAACGGATCCAGTGGTGGTATTAACCGACCACAAAAATCTGGAATATCTGCAACAAGCCAAACAACTCAACCCTCGTCAGTCGAGGTGGTCCTTATTCTTTTCCAGATTTAACTTTTTCATTTCTTACAGACCCGGAACTAAGAACATTAAGCCTGACGCGTTATCCCATCAGTTCAACGTTGAGGAAGCTCCCGAGACCCGCACCATAGTTCCCCGAGCCTGCGTGATCGGAGCAGTCCTGTGGGACATCGAGGAGGCTATAAGACGCGCACAACTGAACGATCCGGGACCGGCCACCCAACCACCTAACCGCAGGTATGTTCCACACTCTGTACGTTCTCGCCTGCTCCACTGGGCTCATACTGCCCGGTTCTCTGGACATCCTGGAGTAGGGAGGATGGTGGGACTTATCCGACGGTCCTTCTGGTGGCCGTCCATGTACAAGGATGTCAAGGAGTACGTCCAAGCGTGTCAGGTATGTGCGCGCAATAAGTCCTCCAACCAACATCCCCACGGGCTGCTCCAACCACTGGAGACCCCTGGCAGACCCTGGTCACACATAGCACTAGACTTTGTCACAGGTCTGCCGGTCAGCAAAGGCTTTTCAGTGATTTTAACAGTGGTGGACAGATTTTCAAAAGCATGTCATCTCATTCCCTTGAAGAGACTGCCTTCAGCCATAGAGACTGCTAAGCTCCTGGTTAAACATGTTTTTCGTTTACACGGACTCCCCCAGGAGGTACTGTCGGACCGGGGTCCGCAGTTTATCGCCCAGGTCTGGAGGGAGTTCTTCGTTGCGCTAGGGGCGCGGGTGGTCCTCAGCTCCGGGTTTCATCCGCAGACTAACGGTCAGACAGAGCGGATGAACCAGGAGCTGGAGGCCGCCCTGCGCTGCGTGTGCTCCGACGACCCCTCTACCTGGAGCGACCATCTCCCCTGGGTGGAGTACGCCCATAACACTCTGGTTTCCTCTGCAACTAACAAATCACCATTCGAAATCTCATTAGGATACCAACCCCCGCTGTTTCCATCCGAGGACAAGTCACCTGCACATCCCTCTGTACAGAGTCACGTCCGGCGGTGTAGGCGCGCCTGGGCGCAGACGGTCGCCGCGCTGGAGCGCACGAAGGAACAGAACCGGAGGGTGGCCGACCGGCGACGCATCCCTGCGCCCACCTACACCGTCGGGCAGAAGGTATGGCTATCCACCGTGACATACAACTCAAAAACACACAAAAGAAACTGGCTCCCCGTTTTATTGGTCCCTATGAGATCTTGTCTGTCCCTGGCCCCTCCACTGTTAAGCTCCGTCTGCCCGCATCTATGCGGATTCACTGGACCTGCCCTCCTCTCACGCGTTATCACCTGCCTCCTTCCGTGAGTTCAAGATTCTCCTTGTGCAAGATTTCTCTATCCATCTCCGTGACCTCAAGACTAACTCTCATCTCCCTTACAGTGCTGAGAATCTCCTGGCGCACCAGATCACCGAGCACATTCACTGCACTGTAAATATTGAGTGTCACATTGTAAATAAACCTTTCACTTTTGCACCTGAAATGCTGTCTGAGTCTGAGTCCTGCAATGTGGGTCAACAAAATCACTGAGCCCGTGACACATCTAGCCTTCACCAATCATCACCCCTGAGAAAACCTGCTAACAGCATTTACCTCTCCTGCTGAATCCACATCAAGACTCTTAAATAAAAAAAGCACTGGGCAACAATTTTTCAACTGTGAAGCTTGTGCATGTCCTATCACTCAGCAGCCTTGTTTTAAGGGAATGAGCTTCACTGTGCCTGGGAGCTGAACCTGCTCCCTCAGCTGGTGAGAGTCTCCTCCCTTACTGGCACTTGATGTGTGTCATTAGTATCGTTGAATAGGATAACGGAGTGAAATGTTTACATGGAGTAGGTATAATTTTTCAAAAAGAGGAGGATAGCAGCCAACGAGTCTTTGACATATACTGCCCACAGGCTCAGCTGCCAGCTTTGACAGGCTGTGGGGGCTGATGAAATAATAGACCCTCTTGCTTTTCTATTTTTAATCTGCCCCATTAATTAAGTAAGGTTGCTTTGATTAAACATGAGAGAACAGGACACAAAAGTACAAATGTGTGTCCTACAATCCTCAAACACTTGCATAAACCTTTGTACAGTGGCAGCTGGCCAATAGAGGGTGCTAGGGCGCCGCCCTCCCTATCAAAAACATGATGTGGCAACAAATAAGAAATATTTGTTTTCTTTTTTTTAATGACAGGTATTTAGAGTTAAAAACACTCATATGTATATTTTTATACTGAGAAGATTGTATAAATAATTTCTGAAAGAAATTGCTTTGTAAAATATGATTTCCTCCTGCTTCTCCACTTCTCATATGTCTAGTTCAGCTCTGGGGCGCTGGAGAAAGCGCCTTCAGGAAGTGGGCTCTTAGATCAAATTAGCCAATAGCAGATCTGCATTGCTAAATGGAAGAACTTAATTTATCCAATAAACACTGAGAAAATAACTTCACGAATTGCAATTTTTGAAGCGCCCCAAACCATGTTCAAATACCGCGAGATTATCTGCTATCGAACAGCCGGCAAATGAGAAAGGAAACCAGTCTGAGAGGCTTCTCTCGGAGCTAGCTGGATGTAGCTTGTTTAAACAAGCGGCACAGATCCTGCCTGGACTGTTACAGGAGTGAGGAGGGATATGGAACACCTGTCCAAAAGAAAGAAGCAAAAGAATGCAGGAGACACATGGATAATGAAAGTAAGAACAATGTTTTCTTTTTGTTTTCTGGTAGAATAAAACTGAATAGAAGGGAAACTTACTAAACCCAGTGATAGAGAAGTTTGTAAAGATAAAAAAAGTTCTAAGTTTAAAATTATGACTAGTAGATGGTTGTAAGTTTATTATAATGAAAAACTGCTTTCCAGGTGTGTGACACCATCCTGCTGCACATCGAGGAGTGTTGTGTCTTCACTCAGCATCTCGTCAGTGTGACCTGATGCATGGAGAACTGTTTCTACAGCACAGTGGGACGTTTCCTGAGACACACTGGACACAACTGTGGAGGTTTATCCTGTACTGGACAATTAATAATATTATAACAATATTTAATGTTAATACACAAAATCTACCTGTTTGGCTGACTAGATGAACCTGTTCTGGTGATTATTTTTTTATTTTATAATTGAATAAAGTCTTCGTTAAATATTTAACTGAAGTTGAAAATGTTTTGTTATATACAGGGTTTACATTAACTCATCTTTACAAATGTTTTATTGACCGTCACTTAATTGGATTTATGCAGCCCCACCCAAAAAATATTTCACCAGCCGCCACTGCCTTTGTATGACAGCATTCAACATTCTGCTAACTATAGATAAAACAAACATGTACAGAAAGAAGAGGAGAAGATAATGATCAATTAGACACTGTAAATATTATCAACATAATCATTATGTGCAAATATAGAAGCATGCATTGTTCAAATTCTTCAAGCCCTTCTTCAAATAAAAAAAGGAGTTGAAATAAATTAAAAAACAAAGTTATTAGATCATGTTAAATGTAAGCTAAGTTAAAATAAAGTATATGCCACCATTTTACCAGTTTCCAACAGATAGTCTTAACTTTGTTTCCAAAATGGGACTAAAATTTGCTTTGACAAAATGGACCTAAGTAACTTACTAATATGGTCATTTCAGAAAAACAAATTAATCTAAATGTTGACGTCTTTAAAAATAAGATCTGAATATTTTGTTGCTGTGGTGGTTGATATCATATAGTGTGCTGTGTGTTGGACCAATGAGCTAAATCTTTATATGAATATATTTGACACTTTGACTGCAACTCACCCCCAGCAGTCAGTTTCTCTCCCTTCCCCTTCTTACAGTCCCATAGCCTCCTGTGAAAGCACCTCTGATTCCACTTAACAGCCTGACACATATTTGCTTCTGTCACCTGTCAACTCCATTGTGTCCTTCAGTGTTGATCCTTTTCAACTATATTAGGAAAGCCTTTCTCCAGCAAGTCCTCAGGCTTGGATGGTGTGAGCCCCAGGGTTTTTAAAACCTGTGCTTCCTAGCTTTTTGGAATACTCAATCCAGTTTTAAAGGCCAGTGTTTCTTTGTGAAAGACCTATGAATTGTGTTGGAGAGGTTCAGGTCACCTCACACACATTTGTATGACAATGTCACAGTAACCAACAATTACAGCTAGTACATCTTGTATTAGATTAGATTGACAGCTACAGCTCATCAATATCTGTAGAATGTTTTAAGATTCACAGTTCTAACGATGTCCATATTTCTGATAGCTCACTGTATCAGCACCTATAAGTATAACCAACCAGTGTTTTTACTTCGGAGTCTCATCACAAATGACTTTGCATTTATCTGACTACTCTCACTTCATGATTTTATAATAAAAACTTTTTTATTAAATTCACTCGCTTGATTCATTCATGTGGAATATTTCCACAACAATTGGCAGTCTCTGCTCATTCAGAGTGACACCAACAGCCAATTCAGCATTCTCACAATCAAGGACGGCTTATGGTAAACTCATGGGAACATTGGTCAGTGTGACTGCAGCTATGACCAACATTTTCAGGATCTGCAGCTGGCTCCTTTTCCTCCTCCCACTTTTATTCAAGGTTTCTAAAAACAAAGGCAACACTACCCTGTGATTTTCATTCATTGTTGGACTTGGATGTTGGTGACGTAGTCTGGCATCTGTTAATTCTTTTATTTACAGTCTGATGCAGGGCTTTATAATATCAAGTTTGCACAGTGTGACATGTGGAAAATTGTCCACAGGGCAAAAAAATGTAATATTGATTGATATGAAGAAGTATTATAACACATGAAAATCACATGTCAGATACACTAAGATGAATGTGAGTCAGCAAATTACCTTTGCTACAAAACTCTGAGTCAAATGACTCTACAGTCCTTGTACTGACATTACTCATCAAAAAGACCTTGGAAAAAAATCATTTTGAACCAGCTGCAAACCATGGTCCAACTGTATCTGGACTGGCTTCAGCTTGCTTACCCATCCTGACTTGAGTGGAGGATAAATGGTAAAATGGTAAATGTCCTGTATTTGTATAGCGCTTTTCTAGTCATTCAGACCACTCAAAGCGCTTTCACACTACAAGTTTTACATTCACCCATTCACACAACCCGATATGTAAACCGGGGGGAGAGGGTAGGGGCTAACACTCACACAACCCGATACGCAGATCGGGGGGCAACATGGGGTTCAGTGTCTTGCCCAAGGACACTTCGACATGTGGCGGTGGAAGCCGGGATCGATCCACCAACCTTCAAATTGGAGGACGACCGCTCTAACCACTGAGCCACAGCCGCCCAGGATACCTTGATCTTCCATGTCCTAGACTGCTGACTCCATGAAAGGCAGATGTGGAGATTATGGACGATTACAAATAACTTGAAGTGCACACTGGACTGGTCTGAGAACAGTATTGCTTTTTCAAGAAAGGGCAGAGCTGTTTGCATGTTGTGAGATACGGTGGTCTACAGTTATATGCACAACACGCTTATATGCACAAAACTGCTGGGCATGTTCCTGTGTCATAGAGAATCCATACGCTTATATGCACACTGCTGATGGACATATGCACAAAACATTTAGATATATCATACATGTATATACATCTCACTGAATCCTGCTGTTTCTCATTAGTTGCTTGATCGTGCACCTCCACTGGTGTTCTCCCATGCACTGTCGCTGTTAGGTGGCTGGAAATAAGCTGCTCAGGTGTTCGCGTGTGTCTGGCGCGTCTGCTTGAAGATGTCAGATGTCTTGAAAAATTAATCACCGACTTCTTCAGTGGGAAATAGTGTTAAAAGTAACATTTGTTCTACGGGTTTTTAGTGCCCAATCATGAGTTCTTAATATCCAAAACGGTAAACTGTTCTGTTGCTAACTGTAACTTAATCATTTGTTACTAAGTGTCATAGTGGATCCGCTACCATTTGACAGTTTTATTCTCATAATATATTGTAATTGCATTATTACATAATTTCTGATTATCTGTTATCAATACCGAACACTGCTACCCGTGTTTACAGTCCTAATGACCACCAACGGCTAAATGCACACAACGCTTATATGCACAAAACTGCTTGGGCACTGAGGTCGTGCATATAACTGTCGTCCACTGTAGCTGTTGCCTTTGAACATCTGAGAAAATGCTCGAGATGCTCTGTAAGCCCATGCTATTCTTGTGTTGTTGCAAAATTGGGCCAGTAGAAAGAGCAGTGAACTCCAACAATAAGCACAATATTAGAGAACAAGTCATTCTATCCCTTTAACACACTATTTTTAAGAGTCCACCTAGTTATTAATGCTCTTTAGCTGCTTGGTCCTGTTCAAGGTTGCAGGGAGCAAGTGTCTATTTCTAGCGGTCATTGTGCGAGAGACAGAGTTACACCTGGAAAGGTTGCCAGTCCATCACAGGCCCACATATAGACTGACAACCATTCACAAACACTCACACACAAGGACAATTAAGAGTTACCAATTAACCTCATACATATTTTTGTTCTGTGGGAACAAACCAAAGTCCCCAGAGAAAACACACACGTGCACAGGGAGAACATACAAACTGCATCCAGAAAGGTCGCAACCCAGTTTTAAACCAAGGATCTTATTTACTGCATGGTAACAGCACTCACTACCCACTGCACCACTGTGCAGCTCATTTTACAGTGATGTTTGAAATTCTATTTTTAATATTTCATCCATTACATAGTGACATTTATTTGTTGCTCATTGTACAGGGACTATCTTACTAGTTGGAAATATGTGTAATTTTCTGGATTTTTCAGATATAAACTGGCTTGTTTCCTCTCACCACCAAGCCACATGAGAATTTTTTAAACGAAAATGTGAATTGAAACAAAATTGAAACGTTTTGCTGTGAAGACTAAACTTTAAAAATGGGCTAAATTAAACATTAGAAATGGAACACGGACACCATAGCGACATCTAGTGTGTGGATGTTGTAGTAACACAACAAGGTTTCCAGCTGTTGGGATGCCAAGCTCACTATTTCCGCATACATTTTGATGCCGCGAAATTTTGCCATTTGGGTCCATGTAGCTTCACCTGAACTCACCCTGGCTTTTGATCTTCTCTGGTTGCTCCTCTTCTGAGAAGGATAACAAAATCTCCAGGGTTCTCAAGCAGTTGCTTGACTTGCAGACTCCACCATTTTCTCTGTGCTGAACAGACTATTTTCCATATTAGGCAACCCACAATGGTGAGAAATCCTGATAATTCAAATATGTATATATCTTCCACATACTTGATCGACAACACGGAGAGCATACCATCTTTCACTCCCCCCACAGATCCATGGCATACCCTGCTGTGTGGCTTAAAGTCAAGAGTACCCAACTGCAATTGCTGGGAACGGCCATACCTCAACTCCATACCAGAAGTTACGTGACCTCCATAGCAGAAGTAGGTTTTTTTTAATGCGCATGGCTGAATAAAATCTTTTATTGTCCTGTTTTACCTGATGACGGGTTAAAGAAATGAACAACATCGCACTTAAATCAATGTAGAATGTGGAAGTTTTATGTATTTTTATCCACTAGCTGCCATACTACCGTACTGTACTGCCATACTCCGTACTGGAAGTCACATGACCTCTATAGTGGAAGTTGTATGTATTGTCGTCCCCAATATTGGTTAGAGTGTTATGACTGACGTCATAATATCCAGCTGTATGTTTTGTCTAACGTGATTTTAGTGTGCAGGTGCCTGCTCGCTATTGGCCATCCCTGGATGCGTCTGATTGGTGCGAGAGGTTGGCACGTATAAATGGAGGCTGCCAAGGACATCAAACGGGTCCCTTCCTCGGCTGAGATCAACCTGCCACACCCTTATCTGTGCTATTAGAGTTGTGAGCAGTTTAGACATTAATTAAGGAGTTTGTAGGGGTGAACTGCCTATTATTTTTGATTTGGTTTTCTCCTGTCTTTGTTACTTAGGGAGGTAAGTAAGTGTCATTTGGTTTATTTCTTTTCAGCAGGTAAGATTAAATTAATCCCAGATAGTTCCTTTTGTTTGTTGTTTTAGGCCTTGGTTCACCCTGAAGTTATCCAACTCCTTTTTTTGGTTTGACCAGTATAAGTAAACCCAAGTTTTCTGTTTCACTTGTAAATAAATTATCTTTCTTTAAGAAGTTAAAACTCCTGTGTGGTTGCTTGAGGTCAGCAGAGAAATGGATTCCACTCCCTCATGTTGTGACCTGGCCACCTCTAGACGGGTCATAAAGAGCGTTTAAGACTCAAAGACAAGTTCATAGTTGCTGTTTAAAATGGGTCAACACTTTAGAGAATTTGTAGCTGATTGTCCTTCTGATAATATTCAAATTCTTTTAAAGATAAAACTTTGAAAATGTAATGTAATACCCATAGCTGTCAATGAATTATAATCAGGGGTGCACATAATATTTTTGGCCTGGTTCTCAGAAGAGAACCTAGGGTTGTTGCTTGGTCCTCACATTTTTAAATGTGTCTCGCTGTGTCTCTTCCGAGCTCCTCTGCTTTGTTTTTGGTTTCATCAAGCTTCAAATTCAGTCTGTTTACTTTACCTGGCTCTATATTTGTTTCAATAAAAATCCTTTAATTGTTGAAAAAATCAAGAGAAACCAGTAAAATATAAAAATACTGGTAAAAAACCCTTCAGAGTTCAGGTTGGATTGTTTACAGGTTTGATTGTTCACTTTAATCTACATTTAACAGTTTGGTGTTGAAATTTATTAGTCAGCTGTTGGAGCTTCTGTCATTTACTGTAACTGTTTTTGTTTTGAAATAATGAGGATGTTTGTAATATGATGCAGTCAGATAAAAAGATACACTGGACAGTTATGGGGCATTGACTGCATATCCCATAGTGCTTTGCGCGCATTCAAAATGGCGCGGATCACAGACAAATACGCTGATACTGTTGATTAAAACAGGTGGTTTTCTGTATTTTATAGCACAAAAAGGTAGTTATACACGTCTGTGCCACGATGGTCTATTTGTCTTATTCAGTGAATTTTTTTCAGTTTTGACGCGATGCAGAATCCTGCAGTCAGCTGCACTGATCTGACTGACTGAAAATCCGTCACACTGGCAAACTGATACACAGAGACAGAGAGAGACGCAGCATCAGCTGATCAGCTGGAACTTCGGCGCTCTGGCTAAGAAACATATCAGTCAAACAAAAGAAGTCAATGGGATTCTTCATTTATTTGACAATGAACCGCCTCTGATTAACCTAAAAATTCACGCAGCTCAGCCAAACCAATGTTAAGTACGCAAACGCGTGTTGCAACTTTTCATCTGGTGCGCATTTTATATTTTGACAGTGTGTGCGGACCTGCGGACCACTTATGTGCACCCCTGATTATAATTCCAGACAGATGATTATATGAGTGACAAAATAGGGTATACAGCAAGTTGAGTATTATGGATCAAAAGGAAATATTAACATTTTAAGTAAGACCACACGTGATTGACTATTTACCATGAAAAATTCATCATTACATATTTATTTTGTTTTAATGCCCCTAATTTCTAATACAGCAGTGCCCATAAGACGATTAATTTCAATGTAAAAGAAAGACTGAATAATATATGTCTAATTTAGTGTATATGTATACACTACACATTTATTACATGTGGCTGGAGGTTCACAACAGTGTGTGTTCATAGTCTTCTTTGAGTCTGCTGGTAGCCATCACCTTCTGAAACATGCTATTAAATGTGTATAAATTGTAATTAGTTTCTTTAAATTAATTTAAAAAAACAGTGTCTTACAACAAAAATACCTTTGGAGATTACAAATAAAACTGAACATTAACAATTAACAGTGGGAGAGGAGAGGAGAGGAGAGGAGAGGAGAGGAGAGGAGAGGAGAGGAGAGGAGAGGAGAGGAGAGGAGAGGAGAGGAGAGAGTGAAACAGACATTCCTCTTGAAATCCTTCAGGGATCCAGGTAGGACAGAATGTGGAATTGTTTAGACTTTTTGCACCATTTCTAAATTGGGGAAAGTGATTGAAATCATCTGGTACATAAAAGTTTATGTGTGGTAGTCAAATGAGAACAGCTGCCTGCAATACATTAATTTTAAAATGTAATTTTTCAAACAGAACATTTTTTACCTCAGTATCGGTATTGGATCAGTATCGCTGATACTGGTCTGAAATTTACTTGGTATTGGAAAGAAAATTCGTGGTATCGCACATCACTACTATTAACGAACCGTTCATCTGCAGCAGGTGTGTTAAAGCAGGGGAACTGACATGATTAGTTTGTTTGCTGAGAACTCTCTCACAGGCAACAGAAGCCCGACCGAGACAAAGGTAAAATGAAAGATTTAATGAACAGAAGTCACAGAGGATTATCACAGATGTTATTTGCAGGTGAATGGAGTCAGAAAACTCGGACAGCAAGCCTGAAACGAGTCAGGAGACTCGAGTTGAGCGGGCCGGGCACTACCGATGTGAGCAGGCGGAGAACAAAGGTGAGTAACAGTACAGATGAGTGATGGCAGGAATGTGACTGAGAGTTATGAGGCTTATGGTTCCGTTTTGGCTGGAGGTCTGGGGAGGAGCTCAGGCGCCAGCGGGCAGTGACTGGTGTGTGTGTGGAGGAATGGAGAGTGATGGTAGGGTTGCCAACTGTCCTGTATTAGCCGGGACATCCCGCATTTTTAACTAAATAGGATTGTCCCGTACGGGATGCCTCTTGTCCATTATATTGGGTGTTGCTTGATATGTTTGCCCTCTGGCATGTAAGAATGTTACACTGCTTTTACACGTATACCACCACTCTGTACACTCTACATACAAGTATGACAATAAAGAATCCAGCTTATGTCATTGGTCGATGTGCGGTTGCTTGCGAAGAAGATACCGGAAGACAGACGACATAGCAGCATGAGTGACAGTGAGACAGACTCCAACACTGCTTGGACAATAGTACACCTTCGACCAGCAATGCTTTCACCCCTCCGGGAAAAAAGACAAAACAAAAAAGGCTGCAAAATACAGGGAGGAATGGGAACAGAGAAACACCTGTCCGGAAAAAGTACACGAACACCTAAAGTGCACTGCAGCACCATCGCACTTTTTTCATAGCCCATGGTGGACTGACAGACCTCAAGAAGTGCTCCTTACTGCAGCAAGAGCTCAAAAGAAATACAAATGGAAAAAATAGGCCGTCTCCACATAATGTAGCATTGAGCTTTTGAGTTTGAGAGTTCAGTCTTTTTATTTTTTACTTCAACTGTAGCTTACAGACCTGGCGTCTCATTTATAAACGTTGGTTATTAAAAAATGGGGACTGAAAGTAGCGTACGCCACTTTCAAAGCAAAAGTTGTGATTTCTAAAAAACGAACTTGACTTGAAAACGTGCGCATCTGTATGCCAACTCTGAACCGTGCGTATGGACATTTTGGAGATGAGGGGAATCAACGACGCAGTTGGTGAGGTGGTGAATTGCAGTCAGACTGCATATTACTCCTCTCACACATGTTATTTCACCTCACACCAAACATAATTAATAATTAAACCCGCCAGGAAGGGTGAAGGCAATCAGGTTGGCCGGCCCTACCATCGAGGTGTTTCTAATTTTTTTTTTCAGGGAGTTGGCAACCCTAAGTGATGGTGTCCTGGGATGGTGATGAATGTTGGAGGTTGGACAGACCAGCAGATGTGTACAGTTCCCAGGGGCAGGTGTGTGATGCCAGAGCAGAACGGAGACGGAAATCTCCATCCTGCTTGGAAATGTCCAGTTGATCCGTAACAAGTTGGAGGCTTGGATTACGATCAGGCAGGAAATCAAAAATGCCTGCCTTGTCTTCATGGAATCCTGGCTCAGTGAAGCAGAATGGGATGAGGATTTGACACTCAGGATTTGGGGCTCCACTGAGGCTGGATCAAAACAAGGGAGCGACCAACAAACAGCGTGGTTGCAGAGTTTGTTGCTACTTCAATGAGCGGTATTGTAAAACAATAAACATTGCTGTCCGAGAGAGGATATGTACCCCAGACATTGAACTGTTGTCAATATCTCTTCGACCTTTTTATTTGCCGTGCAAGTTCCATCAGCTGTTCTTTACATTCATCCAAGCGCTGGCGCACTTGACGCTGCACAGCTTATTGATGACATCACGCATCAACTCAACACCATTTGCCCACCTGCACCAAAATTCATTCTGGGTGATTTTAATCATCGTCATCTTGAGAAGACTCTTAAAGCTGCTATCCTTAATTTGCATAACAAATTAGCTTAACATGTTTTTTTCATGCCAATTAAAAACGTTTAAACACAGCATGGATAAAAATGTGTTGTGAAGATAAAAAAAACGAAGAAAAAAAAAAATTAAGTGGTTCTCCCGTATTTGTCTAAAAACATCAACCAATCAAATTGGTCGGCTCGAAAGGAATGATTAGACAGTCTCTCCAGCCATACGGACTTCCTCATTTATTTGGCTTCTGTGCTCCTAAAAAACTGAGATATATTACGGCAGCACACCACTGCTGGGAGTATTCGCTGCTCTACCATGTCACAGTAGGAGAAACCGCTGCCGGCTGGTTCCGCGTCAGGTTCAGGACAAAGTAACAATTAATGTCAGTTGTTCGTTGTTATATTGTTTTCACTTACCGGTGATTCCGCCATGTTACGGTACTTGAATGAACTGGGAAATACGAGATTAAATCAGGAAGGCTACACTGAAAAATAAGGACAGAATTGAAGAAAAGTATAGCAGAGGTGACCTTAGAGCAGCCTGGCAAGGCATCGAAAACATGGCTTCCATTAGTCACCTAAAAGGGGGCAATAAACCTATAGTGCTAAAGGAGTGCCTGATTCTAATCTGCCAAATGAGTTTAACTCCTTTTTTGGTTGGTTTGAGAGGGTGGACCTTTTTGGGAAGGTATGTGCCTGTAGAAAGGGTGGGCAACTCCAGGCCTCGAGTGCCACTATCCTGCACATTTTAGATGTTCCCCTGTTTCACCACACCTGATTCAAATCTGCAACCTCTCAGCAAGTCCTATAGAAGCCTGTTAACGACCTGTTCATCTGCAGCAGGTGTGGTGAAACAGGGGAACATCTAAAATGTGCAGGATAGTGGCACTCGAGGCCTGGAGTTGCCCACCCCTGCTGTAGAGAGTCTCTCAATTCAAGTAAGGGAATTGTGATCTCACAAGACCAGGTGACTGCCTTGCTCAGAAAAGTAAAGGTGGGGAAAGCGAGGGGCCCTGATGCCATCTGTGGGTGTACCATGCACCACTGTGCCACCCAGCCAGTGGTGTTTTTAGCTAAATGTTTCAAATTTGTGTAGATCATGGACAGATTCCAACTTTATGGGAAACTTCAACTGTAATCCTGATTCCAAAATCAAGAACTTCGAAGGAATTGTATGATTTCAGACTAGTCAAACTCGCATCGCTTGTGAGGAAAACTATTGAGAGAATTTTAAAATCTGAGATTTTATTTTTAACTGGGGGAAAACTTCACCCACTTCAATTTGCTTATCAGAAAAACAAGGGAGTAGAGGATGCTTCACTGTTCTTACTGAATACGGTGTAGGTGTACAAGCGCCTGGACAAAACTGGGGCATGTGTAAGTCTTTTGTTTGCAGACTTTTCTTCTGCTTTTAATAGGAAGCCCCATATCCTGATCGAAAGACTTGCCACTGTTTTTAATTTGCCTGAACAGCTTCTTTTGTTCATTTTAAATTTTTTTAACGGACAGGCCAGCAAGTGTTTGTGAATGGTCAATTGTCCATCTGTAACACAGGATCCCCTCAGGGGTGTGTTCTGTCCC
The DNA here is from genome assembly GCA_006937955.1 of Pachypanchax playfairii. Classification (NCBI taxonomy): domain Eukaryota; kingdom Metazoa; phylum Chordata; class Actinopteri; order Cyprinodontiformes; family Aplocheilidae; genus Pachypanchax; species Pachypanchax playfairii. Next base: position 616,180 of record SSNP01000227.1, on the reverse strand, counting down.
CCCTGCTGTTCATACTGTACACAGACAGCTGCCGGGTCACTCAGAAAAACGGGTTCTTGGTCAAGTTTTCAGATTACTTTTAGGATCTGAAATTAATCATGGCCCCACATTGTCGGAGTTTATCGAATGGTGTGACAGTAACCAGACCTGTATAAGGAGAGTTACGACTCGCTGTCACGTGGTTCATGGAGCTCTCAATAGTTCCAAACATCCCAGCGCCGTAAATCAGTTTGAACGGCGTATGGCGGGACAGATCACAAAAATTGAATATTTTCACATTTCCCCTGGTGATTTTTGGTAATTATTGAATAATAATGTGTCTTAATTCCTTCACAGAGTAACCGATTTTTATTTTTCATTTTATCCGAGCATTTCTAGGAAGACACTCGTCACTGTTCTACATTTTAGAGGAATTAACACATTGTTGAGTACATTTAGACCACATATATTACTGTAATATATTATAGCAATATATTTGATGTAGTAATGCAACACACTGCTCAATATAAGTATATTTAATAACTTTATGTCCTACAAGAAGCCCTAAACTCGAGTTGTAATACCCAATTTAAAGTGGTTTTCTGAAAGCTAGAATGATAATGCAACATCTCTGCTCCAGTTTACCCTGAAGAAAATATGTAGCTGTTTATGCTTTGAATGATGACCTGTTATGTTCAGTAGAATACATTTTACAATTATTACTTTTTATTTTTTATGTGAACACAGTATATGTATCTATAACCCAGTTTATCAGGCTTCTGTCACTCATTAAAAAGAAAATTTCAATAAAATGCCAGGTGTCATTCTGCTGTGTGCGTGTGAGTGTTCTCACCTGTGTTTCAGGGGCGTGGCAGCCATTCAAGGGCGGACTGGCGTACGGGGAAACCGGGCAGTTCCCCGGTGGGCCGACAGGCCGACTAACTGTTGGGCTGCTTAAAATGATAGGATAAAGGAAAATTGATGCGGCCCACCTAACCCTCCTAAACCAACAGTTTATATGAGGAGAGGGGCTGCTGGGAGTTTGAGCTAATGTGATAGGCTACATACGTATGGAAGTTACGAGACTTCACCTATCACTGACACTGCTTATGACTGGTACTGATAGGCGCTGAGAGGCTTCCTGTACGAGGACGAGCTGGGCGAGCAGTAACCGTGAGGGATGCCTCCTCCGATCGAAAACTCCGGTCATGATTAGAGAAAAAAAAACTATTTAAATTGAATTAACAAAGAAAATCAAAACAAAACACAAGCTTGATTCCAATAAACGGTGTGCAGATTACGCTCTCATTGTGTTGAGAGGCTCTCAGGTCGTCGGGTTCTGCTGAAGACTGCAGCCAGCCCCGCAGCAAAGACTTGGTTAAATCCAAAAATGCGCTCTTACGCACTGCAGGGAGGATCTGGTTCCATTGGCTAAGGCGCGCACACAGACGCAGCTACACCCAGTTCACTCCACCAGCTTTCTTATAAGGGGGGGGGGGGACCACTGGGGTTAAACGTGGTCGTGTTCGATTCAATCAACCCAAAAGAACAATAAAATGGTACCAAAGGATGAATTCCCAAAACAAAACCTCTTTATGAAGAAGGTCCCCATTGAAGAGCGTTCCTTTGTTTTATTTATTGAAGAATTTTATCAAAACAAATGTTTGTTAGTTTAGACACCCATCTAATAATGACATGAAATCAATTAATCATCTTGTTTAATCAAGTATATGTAAATATACATGTTCTTGGTTGATTTAAAAACTGGACAGAAAACCACAATTAAATCATTACATTTTGCATCGTGATAAAAAGTTTATAAATGACAGTATTGACAGATCACCTCTAATTAACATAGCTGTTGTCTTCATTATAGAAACAGCTGTATAAACAACCTCAGATCCTGAACATACAAGTCTGTATAGTGATTTATGTGGCGGTATCTGATTTTTGACTTTTTTGTTTTTCTATTGCATTTTGTATCATCTACCTCTGACACATTTCAAGTTGTAAAAAGAAGCTGTTTTCTCTGTAGAATGGAAGAAAATCAAGACGTTTTTCTAAAACCTTTTGTAGGTAAGTCAACAAAAAATCTAAAACAAAAAAGGATTACATTTCCATTTGCTGTTTATGCCAAAACTTGTGCTGGCAGCAGGGTAGCACCTCGTACTGCGTATTGAGTGGGCTGGTCTGTCACTGACTCCCAGGCTGTTTTTTTGCCCCAGTCCGCCCCTGCAGCCATTAACCGGCAGGTGGATCCAGTTATCATCATCAGCTGCTGAGCTTAAGAGAGGAGTGGTTGCAGAGAGCAGGCGCCAGATTGTTCCACTCTGTTTGTGGTATATGGTTAAACTTCAGTGAAAGAAATACTCTTTTCTACTTTGCTGTGCCTTCAGTAGTTGTGCTCAACCATACCCTGTGCTCCTTCCTAGGATCTCACCAGCTGGACCTTCCTTGTGCCACGGTTCCCACACCGTGGTCTTCCCTGGTCCAGCCTCTGTTCCTGGCAGCTCCCAGGCTGCTTTCTCCTCCATCCCGGACCTCCTCAGCGGTTCCCACACCGCCTCTGTCCAGGATTGTTCCAGAGACGGTTTCCACACCGGACTCCATCCTGTCTCGCTCTCAACCTCCTCTGGCCTGCCTCTGCACCGTTCCTCCAGCTCCCAGGATCCACCTGTTCCTTCCTGAGTCAGTCTGTTCGCCCTCTACCAGCACTCACACGCCAGCCTCAGCTGACTGGCACCTGCATGCTCCCCGGGACTCCTGCAACCCAGCATACAGTAAGCTTCACATCACTCATCTTGGAAGTGTGAAGTTACTAACCTCTCCTCTCCTCCGTCTGCTCAGTATTGACCGTTGCTGCCTGCACAGCCGTGCCCGCTCCTGCTGAACCTGCTGAAGCAGACTTAGTTTTATCAATTTTTAACTGTGTGACTGTTGAGCTCTCTGAGTGTTATTAAACCTCTTAGTGAACTATCACCTGTTGTCCCTGGTCTGGAGTCTGCAGCTTGATTCAGATTCCTGTTCTCAGTGTGAAAAACATGACATAAAACTGTATGCTCAAACACAGTAGATAAAAAAAAAGTGTGTTAAAAATGTGAAAAAATAAATAACCAAACTTGTACAACATGTATAGTAGAAGTTTTAATAAAGTATTTTTACCAACATTCTGTTTAAATACATATGCGCCAATAAGCTGAATCTCAACAAATCAGGAAGCTACCCGGAGGATTTCTGGCAGAGTTGCTGGACATTAAGGAGACATGTCCCAGTCCTGGCCTGAGTGTGAACCAGCTAATAGAAAACACAGCTACTCCTGATCTCACCAACAGTGAAACCTGTTTTCTGTACCACCTTACAGGATACATAGTAAACTAAGTCATAAAACATTCCAACATCTGCGATGAATGCTCTGATTCAATAACACAAAATAATGATAGTCTGGAAGGAGAGCACAGTACCCTGTTGACACTGAAGGAATTCAAACCAGGAGTGTTGTGTTGACCTTCACCTGAAGCCTTCAGTCTGGTCCAGAAAGTTGAGATGTTCAGAGCAAGGTCTAGTGCATCTTTCATGGAGCTCCCAAATGCCATTGACACTCTAGAGAGAGAAGCAAGACTGTTACAAAACATGCTACCTGCATGTCATGATGTGCAAAAAACAAAACAAAACAGCAGATTCATCAGGCTGAGCCCAATGCAGTGTTAATTTCGTTGACTAAAATATTTCATCATAATTTTAGTCACGAATATATTTTTGCGGACGAAAACGAAACGAAAACTAAAATAGACGGCCCTATTTGAGACGATATTATGACTAAAATTATGTTGATTTTCGTTGACAAATAAAAGACGACACGAAAATAGACAGCGACGAAATCCAATAAGAGGAAAAGAAAGATGCAGAGAGGAATCAGTCAAAAAGCTAACAACTGGAGCTACTGTGAAAAGAACCAATCAGAGCTCGGCTTATTGAGCGGTGAGCAGAGGCTTCTGTAGTTGTTTGAGATGCTCCCGGGAAAACTCCAGATGAAGTGTGGAATGGTAAGAAAATGTCCATACTATATTGCAGTTGTTAACCCTATAATGCCCCTTTTATCATATTTGCTACATAGTTTTGATCATTTCTAACATGGTTGCACACACAAAATACATATAAAATGGTCAATAAGGATTTTGCACTGATTTTCGTCTTTGGAAAATGATAGATTGTTTTGGTGCAGACTATAGAAACAAAATTCACAAAAAATATGAAATCATGCATGCACACTAATGTATGACATCTCTAAAAACACTAAAACCATATTTAAGTGAAATATGTATTGCATTGACAATCCAGGGGCCACAAGATCCCAAAAATGTAAATAATTGAAATTCATCTTTCATTAGTGCCCTGCTGTTTATGGAGAAATCACTCTGGTGGAAAACAGTAAAAACTACAATCTGAGTCTCTATTGGCTGGAGCAACACCGGCAGAAAAATGTCATTTGAATGGGAGTCAATGGCCCCAAAAAAATGACAGAGGGACCTCTATTTTACTATGTTTAATAGCCAATATTTTAAATGGAGAAAGAGAAAAAAAAATATTTTTTTGATGAACTTCTCCAAAAACACACATCTCAGGAAAAATTAAAAGAATTGCAGTAGCGCAGCCAAAGTTATTCAAAAAAACAAACCTGCGTGCACAAAAAAATGCCCCAGGGACCATTAAGGGTTAGACGTTTAAAAAACCAAGGACATGGTTATTGGTTTTGGACGCTCCACATCGCCCTCTCTGGGCAGCAGTGTTACTCACGGTGAAGTGGTTGAGGTGGTGGCGAAGTACAAATATCTTGGCACCTAGATTGACAACAAGTTGTGGTTTGACACAAATACGGACTCTATTTTTAAACATGGTCAGCAGAGAATCTTTTAGATTGAAAAAAAAAAAACACCTCAGCGGGGACGGACCACGCACACATGGTGAGGTCATGGAGGGGCGTGTCTGTGATGTATGATTACGTGAATGTGTTGCAAGAACGTAAACACTGTCGCTGAGCAACGCTCTCAGATGTTTTTTATAAGGAAATTCCCTGACCTTGCGAGTCTTTGCGCCAGCTACAGCACTTGGAGTGAGGAGGGGGGTTTCCTTTAAGGTCTCCTGTTTGGAAAGTTAAGCAAAATTCTTTTTTCATATAACTTTTATATGGTATTTTATATAATTTTAATTCATTTTTTAAAGAAAATATATAAACCATTGTTTGCAAAAGTGGAAAATTTGACAACACAATTTTTATGTTTTGTTTTTCTTTTTTTTTACCTACTGTACCAAAAATGAACCGAACAGTGACCTCAAAACTGAGTCATGTACCGAACTCATCACAGGCTCAGTGATTTTTGTGACCCACATGCTGGACTCAGACACAGACAAGCTTTCTTGGGTGCGAAGTGGCAAGGTTTATTTACAACTCTATTTACAAGGTGGAAATGTGCTCGGTGGTTTGGTGCGCTCAGGGAAGGTCCAGGAACTCCAAGGGATAAACAGGTTAGCAGGGTGCATCTCAGGAGGTTCCAAACTGCAGAGGAGATTAGGAGTAGTAATGGTTCCACTTTCAGTATAGCAAGAATTGTTGGAGGCAGAGAAAAGCTGTGACTCACAGGAAGCTGATGTTAGCTGGTGCTTGGAGGGAGGGCAGGTCCAGTGCGGTGCTGTGCAGGGAGGTGGAGGTCCAGGTTCGGGTGAGTGCGCCAGAGGGAGACAACTGAGACGGGGACCAGACCTCAGGAAGGCAGTGGAGAAGTACTGGTAAAAACAGAGTTACTTGCAACGGGGAATAAATACAAACTCAAAATATTCAAAAATGCTCAAGGATTATCACCAGGAAGGTTGGCGCACAGAAGCTACCATAAAGGTCAACAACAGGCAGTGAATGAGAGTCAGCTACTGGCTTATATGCTGCCTGCCTCCAATCAGTCCTGATCCCCGTCAGGTGTGGCTAATCAACTGCCTCAGCTCCTCCAGCGCAGATCCTCTCTCTGTAAGGAGATCACTCACCCGACACAGAAAACACAGCACAGACACTGAACCTGACAGAACTGTGATTTTTGTGTAACGTTACACCCCTACTGCTGACACATCTGATGTAAATGAGGGGTTAATATGGGTCATTTTGACCAAGCCTGTAGGCTTATTCATCTATAGCGCACCACTTCTCTCTGTGACAGCTCAACTTTACAATTTATTTAATTTTTTCCTTAAAAAACTTTAATAGGTTTGTCTTACAGATTTTCTTCTCAGTATTATTAGCAATTATTATCAAGCAATTTTCCCTTGGGGATTAATAAAGTATGTCTAAATCTCAATAAACAACAAAATAACTCCATCACTGACAGCTACTAAGAGTTATGGGAAATTCTAACAACTGCCAAACAAAATAATTGCAGCACATGGCTGAAAAGTCATACCAATAAAAAGCTTACAAAATTCTGAACCTTGACTAAAAATACTAATATCGCATGTCTTTTTGAAGACAGCTGTATAGTTATCACAATAATGTTCACATACATCATAAACCACCTTATTGAGAGAATAAAAAGTACATCTGATGTACTGTGTGTTTTCTGAGGCACTTTATCACTGTAGTAATGGCACTTAGGGAGGGTAGGCATGTTTGAAATTATCCTCCAGTACAGAACTTCACACAAAAGTGATAATTTGCCCACTAATGTTTATAATTATCAATCCCTTATGAAACTCTAATTTTTAAAGCCCACTCTGATACAAATCTGATTTGTAGTGTGGAGTGCAAGCATATGTGGTAAAAATATCCTCATATGGAATTTAGCTGGAAATGTAGCCATGCTCCCCACTTTCAAACTGAATTCATGCTATAAATACACCAGTAAACATGTCAATTTTATGATAATCCGATTTATGTTGGGTGTCCTGAAAAATTTACTTCCTCCCACGGCCACCTCTACCAATGGCCAATCACAGCACACCAGTCTGCTGCTAGTCTGTGCCACATCCTGTAGGAATGAACCTGAAGCTTATGCAAAAAATAAAAAAACATATCTTTGCAGTGTCAAAGTCACAGCCAATAAGGTTTTCTTCCCCCTCTTATTTTCTAAAGGGAGTGTTCAGGAACTATTTTGTCTTTCCCCTGAAAGGAAAAATGTCCTCTCTTCAGGGTTTTTCAGATCCAAGGAATGATGCATGAAGATACACAGCCCAATGCACTTCAAAGTAATTTTTCCACTTCCATTGCAGAGGTTTTTCAGTGGTGCATCATGTGTTTTGTTTGAAGTGTGAAGTATTGGAATGTTCATTCATAATCATATTTTACACACATGCTCAGAGTAAATTGCTCTTCTACACAATGTGTATCAAATAATTTTTTTTGGCATTTTACCAGCAGTCCCAGTTGCTATGTGTATGTGTTTGCCATGATTTGTCAGAAACAGAGACCAAGGAACAACCACCAACGCAGTAAAGACAGTAAGTAGTTTATTTAAAGCAACAGGTATTGGGTCATTTTGTTTCTAATTCAATGACTTACAGAAAATCAGCCAAACTCAGTTCTCCTGTACACACGTTTTGTGATTTATTCATCCAATGTAGACATGTTTTCTTCAATGGAAGCACATGCTTTTAGGCCTGGTGCATTTTCTGCACTAAATATACGTAGAGACTGGTTGTCTGAATATATCATATATCACAGAGAGGAATGACAGAATGTATGCAACAGCTCATATGAAGATGTATCAGAAGCTACTATTTTTTCAGTTCTTATACTTGAAATAGAATTTTCTTTGAGTGCAAGTTTAAAAGAAACACTTCTCTTTAGTGCAAATATGCTTTCGTCAGGATTTGTGGTTTTCAAAGTGTCTGTTGCACTGTATTTCTCAGGCAAACTTAAAATGAGCTTCTGCAGCAAATAAAGAGAGCAAAACCTCACTGCCGGGTATGTGTGTGTAGAGGGTTGTGTTTTAATTGTGATCTGCCCAGTTTTTAGTAGAGAATACAGTTCACAGATTAATTTAACAATAACAATTATAAATTAGCTTTAGCTCACAAACTGGCCATAAAGTTGGCCAGATTAATGCTCAAATTTCTGTTAATCTGTATTAAACCTGCGCAGCAGGGAAATTGTCTATTAACCTGCTCATACACCTTCCACACAGTCCTCAAGGACAGTCCGCTGCTTGTTTTCTACCCAAATTCCTTGATTACTTTCTTTCTGCCTTTTGAGAGGAGTGAAAGAAAACAGCAGTTGGGTGAGATTGAGGATAATAGGCTCCCTTCTGCACTTAGCTGCTGCAGTACGCTGTTTATGAAATGACAAGTAAATGGCCTGACCTATAAAGAACATTGCTTGCTTTGATTTAATTTTTTGTCAGAATTGTCCACCACCTTTTTTTAAAGAACTGCAATTGTCTCATTGAAGGACATTAAGTAGAAGCCTTTTATGCACAATAACAATGAATAAAGCTTTGTTATCTTACAGAAAATCCATTAAGTGCATCCAAGCTTTTATATGAAGGTTAATGTGTGTTAGATACATTCTAATTCAAGAAAATATAAATTTAACCATCCTAGCCCATTTACTTGATAGTTTAATTTACCAAATTAAAATAATGAGTTCCATGGGTGCAGTTATTACTAAACAAAAGAGAACAATGTTAGTGTCACATTCATGTCAAGAGGGCTGTCAGCCTTCCTGATCATAAATAAGCAAGATCTTTTTTCTCTTTTAAACTCACTGTGACTTTAAATGGGAGGAAGCTGAGTTTGAGTTAAAGCATGTTGCAGAAGAATTATGTTATGAAGGAATAGGTTAGTGAATTTTATAAAAGGGAGGTTTATTATAAAATCATACATGATTTGAGAGTGGTCAGTCAAACGTTAGCTGTGGCTTTGGTTGTGAAGAAAGATCCCAGTTTATTTCCCGTCTGACTGGGTGCTTTCTGAACAGAGGCTACATTAGTTAGAAAATGTTGGGGGATGTTTAACTGTTAACTACATGGTTAGCTTTAGTTTATGTCAGTTATAACATTAGGTAAACATTCTGCTGTGACTGCTGTGAACTACATAAGAAATCAAGTATGTAAACTTGTCTACTTGCAGAAACCTTGTGTCATTCTCATGAGCTGCAGCAAAACTTTAAAGGGACTGTATCATGCTATTTTACAGTTTTCAACATCTGGGATCGGCACATTTATGATAAAACCTTACTGTTTGAGTTCTATTCACTTCATTTGTCCTGAAATAAAACTTATATTCTCGAGTTATTCTGTGACCAGGAAGTAAAAACGCTCGGTTTACCTAAAACCCCGCCTCCCAAATGTGAGTCCAATTTTTTTTTCTGTTTAGAAACACTAAATTAACTTCTGTAACTCTCGCAGCCAAATGCACATTTTCGACGAATTTTTTTTAGAATGAAATACAACAAAATGGAGGTGCTAATTTGTCAGAGGACACTCGGTGGTGAGGAACGTCTGGAGGGAAGGACGGTCCACTCGCGACTGGATGCGAGATGACACCAAGACTGGGATCTGACGGGTGAAGTGAGACAGGTCGTAGGCGAGGAGCGGGTTTCTGGAGGCAGCGACCGTAGTCGCTGACCGTGAGACCTGCAGCCAAGAACGAGGCGGACAGAGAGAGAGATCGACCGGGACAGGTCTGAGGAAAAGGCTTGATTACTGAGGCGGTTAAACTGCAGCACGGAGGCGAACAGGAGCTCGTGGCAAACGGGACGTCTGACTGAGCGCTGGCAGGGTGAGTGACTGTGTCTTTTATCAGGTGGTGGGACGGGCTGCGGTGACGTGGAGCTCAGCTGTAAAGCTGGAGTCATACTGACATGTGATTAGCAGGGTCAAGTTGATAAGTCTTTATTAGCAGCTCATGCTAATAAAGAGCAGCAGGTCGTTGAAGTGTGGGAACTCTGGGCTGTAGGTTAGACATCTGCCGTGATGAGCTCCTGACAAATTGTTTCGGACTCTCGCAGCTCACTTTGTACCTACTACAGGGGCAGCAGGGATTGGTCAAGACACCGTGACGTAGACGGGCTCAATTCAGCCGTTTTACATGAGCGAGTAAAGCAGCTGCTCAGAGCGCAGGTTTCAGCAGGGATTACTCGGGAATGCACGAATTAAGCCAAAAACCACTCTGGAGGTCTTTTAAATAAAGAAATAGCATCACAACATACTTAAAAGCTCCAAAGAGTTGATTTTTCATGATACAGGACCTTTAATTTTTTGAGCATCAAAACTGAAAGTAGTTTAACATCATTTGTAGCTTTAACTTCATTTGTATTATAACTAATAACAAGCCAAACATAAACGACAAATAAGCCAAACTTTCTTCTTCTGTACCACCTAACAAATATCTGTTTGTAACAGTTTTTACATTCATCATTACTCTGTCACTAATGGAACAAAAGTTGCTGCTTGTGAGTCTGTGTGAAAACAGCATGACATCTGAGTGAAGTGTGGGTGAGGTGGGAACTAAACTGCACAGCTTGTTAAGACTCTGTCTGTGTGGCAGGATGCCAAATGAGGACTGACAGCAGCTGGTCTAAGAGTGTATAATTTCAAGCACACTAAGGTGTTCCTGTCCTGTCTGAGCCAGGACAACCTTTACCTGGGACTTGTTGCTCCACGTTGCAACTGATCTGTGAGGTCGCACCAATGCAAAAATATTTCTTCTTCTGACCCTTTGTCCTTGTCTTGCATCTCAGCTCTGATTGCTCTTACCCGCTCTCACAACTGTCACAGACTGGCTGTCTGTGGTAAATAGCAACCAGACAAGGAAAGGATTTTACATTAACTTTCTCTTTACATAAAGAGGGAGTCCTGGAAAAAGTTGAAGATTAACAATATAGTTTAAACCGTAAATCTTTGTGGCATGAATACAAATTCAAATATAACAATACAACAAAAAGGTTGTTGTAACTCAGTTTTTCTTCAGGGCATTTTTTGACATTTTAATGTAAATATGTTAAATTCTACACTTTTTGGTCTAAAAACGTCTTAGTGCTGCCCTCTTAGGGTTGAAAGGTGGTTATTGCATTTGAATTTTGTGATTGGCTGAAAGCGGTACATTTCCGCGTTAACGGTACATGCCTACATCAGCATCATCTCTAAGACACGCCTCCTGGAGTATAAAACCATCTCTCAGATAGACACACTCGCCCCCGCCCGCCCGTTGTCTCCAGCTTCTCACCAAAGAGCTGCACACAGGGATTTAGAGCAACTGGCTGAAAACTACAACAAAGAAAATAACTAATGTCATTAAAAGAATAATTAAAACAAAAGAGAACAGCAGTGGTTGTGATTGTGTGGATGGGATTTATAGACGTTATATTCTCATCATGGTCACACACACCATCCTACACACCCCACTTATCCAATAAAATAAAAAAAGCAATAAAATCCTCCGTGATGTGTCTTCCAGTCAAAAAAGTGGCCCGAAGCATTCATCCACTTCAGCAACGTGCTGCAGCTATGTGTTAGCTAGCAGCTAATGAAAAACGTTTCCACACAGAACTTGCTTGTTACATGGGAAACCCCCTATGGCAGGGGTGTCAAGCTCCAGGCCTCGAGGGCCACTATCCTGCATGTTTTAGATGTTTCCCTGTTTCAACACACCTGATTCAAATCCTCTGCATTTCAATAAGTTCTGCAGAAGCCTGTTAACGACTTGTTCATTTGAATCAGGTGTGTTGAAGCAGGGAAACATCTAAAACATGCAGGATAGTGGCCCTCGAGGCCTGGATTTTGACACCCTTGCCCTATGGCAAGCAAATAAGGTATATAATCACCACATGTCCCCGGTGCTTCCAGCTGCTTGACCTGCAGACTCCACAGTACCAGCCTCACTGTGTTGGAGTATTTACAGTATTAGACAACCCAAAATGGTGCCTGCTGCTCTGCCAGCTATTGGCTGGTAGATGTAAACAAAATGCTAACGTCGTGTCTGTCAAAATTAATATTTATAATATTTTACTTCAAATATAAATTTTAAAGGAAATGCTGTATTTTCATTCTACAACCCTCTAAACACCCCGTGGAGGCATTATTTTGTTAAAAATATTGCTTTTAATGAAAATATTCCATATACCACCTTTAAAGTAACACCCTCTTCAGCAATTTTTGAAAAAGCAGTTAGAAGGCAGGAAGATAATTTAGAGGGGGTGAGTTCCGCTTTAAAAAAAAGCATCACTGTTGCATCTCCAGTTCAGTGTGTTGCCTTGGTGAACATCGAGGTATTTAAACCCAACAACTGCAGAGAGTAGTTCTGCTGATGAGAGGACTCTGAACTGGACTAAAAGTCTGAGGTGTACCAGAGAACGTAGAGAGGGCCAACTTCCTATGTGCTGCATTGTAATCGGCTGGGCGCCGGTGGCCATTTTGATTGTTTGTAACCAAAGGCTGCTACGCTGCGATACTTGCCGTGCTATGTGGTCAGCTACAGACAAAGAGAGAATTCAAGTGGCAGAGAAGTACACACTCTTTAGATACAAGAATTACACTATTGATAGAGACAGGTGCGGACTGACCATCAGGAATACCGAGAGGAATTCCAGTGGCCTGGCAGCCGAAATGGCCCGCTGGTGACTGGGTCAGGTGGAGCTTGATTTTTAAATAAACAATCCGTCGTACAGGCTGCGGCTCATTAGATCATCTGCCCCGATGACGCTCACTGAGATGCAGCAGGAGAGCATGAGAGCACAATCACCCCCCTCCACTCCCCTCCCTCCACACCTTTTGCTCTAAAATGAAGGGAGATGGCCCGGGAAAGAGGAAAGCAGAGCGGGAGAGGAGCTAACTTTGGTAAAGTTAGAAAAATATTCACAGATTCTGCATATCCAGATCAATAACTTATCAGCAGAGCATTGCTTTTACTAAACTGACACCTCAGTGTGATCACAGCGAGGTAGACTGCGAGCTATAATCGTATTTTCTTTTAAACGAGCCGTCCTCCGCGCTGCCGGGAGACTTTCATCAGTCTCTACGCAGCCTGCTGGTGCGCGAAGGTGCAGGGATCGTCTACAAATTACAACAAGAAAAAATATAACAGAGAAATGTTCAATTGCTTCATCTAGGACAGGTGTAGTGTCAATAAAATTGTTAACGTTTTTCATGCTAGATTTCTTTGATTAGAAATAGATGTTTTTCTTTTTTAACAGCCTTAAGTCGATCTTTAATAAAATCAAATTTTAAGGTTTATGGTTATAAAAAATCCATTATGAATATTAGTTTGCTCTATCAGCTACATAATGTGATTTCGATTAAGGGCTGTTTTATTATTAAAAGGGGTCAAAAATATACCCTTGCATGTTGTAGTGCCACACAAGACACAGTACACATAACCATCTTCCATTGATCTTACTACAGCTCATATTTTGTGAAAATAGGCTTAAATTCAATTTTAGGGTCTTGTTCAACATGTAATAACTGTATTGTAGCATCAGTCTCAGGTTTACTTGAACAATGGTGAGACCTATTTTATTTAATCTACAGGGTGGGCCAATTAAAAGGATACACCTTAATAAAATGTGAATTGTTGGTGATATTAACGTCCTGTTTGTGGCACATTAGTTTAGTACACTAGTACACTCATTTTCTAGACTACGAAGTCTGCTCTGTGGATACAAATTTCAGTTTGTGGGTATGAGTTGAAAAGGAGTTGACATGACGTCAAATTGGGGGACGGGTAATCAATCAGGTGTTATCAAGTTCAAATTTCAAGTTTATTTATTTATAAAGCGCCAGTTCATGACAAAGTCATTTCAAGGCACTTCACAGAAAAATCAACCAATTAATAATAAAATATTTTCTATCTAAGGAACCAGCCGATTGGGCTGAATTGTTATTTCAGCACAATCCCCCATCCTGAGCAGCACGACTGGCGACAGTGGAAAGGAACGACTCCCTTTTAACAGGAAAAACCTCTAGCAGAACCCGGCTCAGGATGGGCGGCCTTCTGCCTTAGCCGACTGGGGTCTGAGCTGACAGGAAAGAGACACAGACAAACACAGGTAGATTTTGGCCAGTTGTCATGTCTATAGAAAGATAAACAGAGAAACAGTTAATGGCAGCAGTGACAATCAAAGCAATAACAATTTGATGACTCTAGTGGGAATCTAGTGAGATACATCCTCCTCAGAGGCAGCCAGAGTAAAGAAAGACAGCAGAGTGAAGAAATGTGGTCAGTATGTCCTCCGGCAGTCTAAACCTATAGCAGCATTAACTAAAGGGAAAGCTCAGGAGAACCCAAGCTAACCCTGATGATAGGATTGTGTAAAAAGGAAAGTTTTAAGTCTATTCTTAAAACTACACAAGGTGTCTGCCTCACGGATAAAAAGTGGAAGCTGGTTCCACAGGAGAGGAGCCTGTTAACTAAAATCTGTTAACTAAAAGTGTTATGCAGAGAACGGCAGGCCTGCCGAAAATCGCATCCCCTGCTGCGGGAATGCGCATATATTTAAACGCACTGATAACGATGAGAAAACGGATTGAAATATCAGCAACGTGACAGTTTTAAAATATACTTGTAATTTTACCATGTTTTAACAGGCATGTGCGCACTGTAAACATAAAGTGTTATCGTAGATGAATTAACGTCACTGTGTCTCAGTTTCGGCGTTCTGCTGTTTGTGTCACATTCTCTGCTTTTTTCTGCTATTAGCATGGTAGTTAAAGCATTTTATGACATCTAAACTTAGGCATTAAAAGCTGATATAGGGGCCAACAGGATACACTATGAGTAAAAATGTTCTATCCGCTTGCAATGGCAGAGTGCACAATTTTGTTATTGGCTGATTTAAAGCTATAGTGCGTAACTTTTACATGTCCGTGAATGTCCGTTTCAGCCAAGCCACTATTAGAGGAGATGACACAATGCAGATTAAGCCGATCGGCTCCTCAAACATCTCACGGTATTTTTCAATATATATCATTTTTACTTTGCGTGTCAACCGGTGACATTCCCGCGCTGGCGCGCAGGAAATTACGTCTTTTACATCACAACAAGAAGGGAGGGGGAGGACGAGCGGAGAGTCTCGTAGCAGGAGATCATTAACTAACCTGTCAGTTAGTTTGTAATAAGCTATTTGCGTTTCTGCGGAAAATAAATAAAAAATACAATAATTACCTCTTCCGAAGAGTCCATCTTTTTTCAACAGCTGTCCTTATTCAAACAGAATAAAAATGTTGTGGAATCGCGAATCACAGCGGCAGAGGGATAGCGGTTGGGGGAAGGGGGGTGGGGGGGTGGGGGACAGGAGGGCGTACGTCATATGGAAGCGCCAGCTTCATTGTTGTAATAACGCAAAATTCCGCTAGGGGGCGACAGAAGTTACGCACTATAGCTTTAAAAACAGTTAAATAATAGTCTTCATAAAGACTCTTGATTAATAAATTATTATACAGGGGTGCACATAAGCGTTATGCAGGTACTTATGCAGACTCAAAATATAAAATGCTGATCAGCTGATCTCTCCCGTCACAGCACAGCTCAGTATGAGTGATGGACCAAAATCTTGAAGATGCCTGGTTCCCAAATGGTTCCCATTTGAGTTCTGGGGCACTCTGGGGTTGATGTGAAACATCCACAGGGGAGCACAAGATATGATACTTATTGAATATAAATAAATAATAAATACATAGATAAGAAAATAGACAATAAATAGAGTTTTAATACATTGCATAAAAACAGGGTCTTATGATGATAGAAGATGAACCAGAAAGCTGAAGATTGATAGAGTAACTCAATCTCTCAGTCTGATGATGTGACCAGTTGGATTAAAATCATCTGGCTTGAAATGTTCATTGCAGAGAATGAAGCCTCTGGGGCTGTGAAGCCTTCTCTTCTCAAGGCACCTTCCACTTGTTCCTGATATCGATTTGGAAAACCTTTAAATCCAAAACCAGCGATTTTAGAGTCTACACAAAAATCTAAAAAAACATTATCTATCTTATTCTCTTCATTCTTCTTCACATTTTATTCATATTAACCCTTGTGTTCCCTCCAGCGGGGTATCGGGTGACCCCACACACACCAATAAGGCCTTGCACTGTAAGCGTCGGTGTCGGTGGCTCTCGACAACCTGGCCCCGAGTCGCGCACCACACACAACAGCCAGCGGCAGACGATGGGGTCACCGCGTACCCCATAAACATACAACAACCCCTCCATGCCACCTCAAGCACTAACGCAGATCCCTGGAGCTCCCCGGGGGTCGCAAAAGACCCCACCCCACCCCGAGCACTAGCGCCGATCCCTGTAGCTCCCCGGGGGTCGCGAAAGACTCCACCCCACCCTGAGCACTAGCACGGATCCCTCTACCTCCCCTGGGGGTCGCGAAAGACCCCACCCCACCCAGAGCACTAGCGTGGAACCCTCTAGCTCCCCCCGGGGTCACGAAAGACCCTACCCCATCCCATGATATTCTATGTACTAAGTATGGGGTTCTTAGCGTTCTGGATAGTGGCGAGTGAGACACACGCGAACGGACGAACAAACGAAGCAACCGACCAAGTAACAAACAATCCTCGTTCGACCGATCACCCCCGGCAGGCAACACCACCGACTCATGTGCTGTACCCGCTAGCTACACAAAAACCATGTCCCGCACCAGACTGCGAGATTTGCCGATCTAATCCCTCTGCCTCCGTCTCCGCAGAGGCAGCAGCAGCAGAGCGGAGCATGAGCGGCAGCTGCAGCAGGTCGCGTCGTCACAAGCGCCGGCTGGGTTCGACGCGGAAGCCTCTCCCGGAGCCTCTTGCGGAGCCTCTCGTCGCACGTGTCCCAGCCACTCGCATCTTTCTCAGGAGAGCTGCGAGAACGGAGACGGAGAAGATGCTGCGGCGGTGGCGGCAAAGAAGAAGCCTCTGCTACTACCACCACCGTCTCCATCAACACTAGCTCTACTATGCCCCGCGACTTTTCATTACCAAGGCCGAAAGGGACGAAGCCACGTTCGCTTTCATGAGCGAGACAGAACAGGGACAAGGTTCGTGGGGCTCGGCGGGGCACGACAAATGTGAGTACGAAGGATAAGAACAAGATGAAGATGAAGATGAAGATGAAGATGAAGATGAAGATGAAGAAGAAGAAGAAGAAGAAGAAGAAGAAGAAGAAGAACAAGATGAAGAAGAAGGAGAGAACACGAAGAGGTACACGAGAACACTCCTGGTGCTCATCGGAAGGTCACCGCCGCTTTCACAAGCAAAGAGGGCCAAGGCAATGGCAACGTCGACGAGCATGACCACGATTATGACCACGACGCAGAATGATATGCAGAAGTGGTAGAAGACGACGACAATGAGGAGGATCAAGCAGCAGCAGCAGTACACGAGAACAATCACTCGTTTCCCATCTCCGGACGCTTTAGAGAGCAAGACGCTATGAGAACCAAGATCGCTATTCGAGGAGTTGGAAAAAAAGAGGAGGAGGAGGAGGAGGAGGGCGAAGCCGAGTCCGACCTCTATTACGAAGAAGAAGAAGTCTGCAACGATGACGACGAACAGGAAGACGAACGACAACAGTCACATCTTCACGAAGATAAAGATAAAGATACAGATACAGATGATGAAGATGAAGATGAAGATGAAGATGAAGATGAAGACGAAGATGAAGATGAAGCCGAAGCCGAAGCCGAAGATGAAGATAACAAAGAAGAAGAAGAAGACACCCAGGTACACGATCTGAGCGACCCTCTGCAGCAACAACAGCAGCGGCAGCAGCATCGCATCAAGCGTGGTCCCACGGAAAAGGCGAGAGCCGCAGTCACGGAAGGCGAATCCTCTGTGTTCATGGCTTACTTCAAGCCCGAGATCAAATCAATCAAATTAAATCAATCGAAAATACTTTATTAATCCCCGAAGGGAAATTAAGTGTTGTTGTAGCTCAGTTCTTCTTCAGGGAGCCATTGTAGAAGGTTCTAACTGTGGACAGGAAGGATCTCCTGTAGCGGTCTGTGCTACAGCGAATTATGAAGAATCTTCTGACTGAAGACACTTTGTTGTTGAGTTACTGTGTTCTGATGAGGATGATGAGGGTTTTCCATCATGTTCTTCATCCTCCTTTGGACAATCAACTCAAGAGACTCCAGTTCAGTCTCCAGGACAGAATCAGTCCTCCTTATCAATCTGTTCAGCCTCTTCATGTCACCTGCTCTAATAATAATAATAATAATACATTTTATTTGATAGCGCCTTTCAGGACACTCAAGGACACTTTACAGAAATAACAAAAGAACACGGAAGTACAATAAAATAAAATTTTGAACAGATGGATTTTGAGTCTGGATTTGAAAAGGGTGAAGCTGTCTGTGTTTCTGATGTCTGGGGGGAGGGAGTTCCAGAGTCGGGGAGCAGATCGACTGAAAGCTCTGCTCCCCATGGTGCTGAGACGGGCAGAAGGAACGGTGAGATGGAGGGAGGAGGATGACCTGAGAGAGCGGGATGGAGTGGCGATGTGGATGAGGTCAGACAGATAGGGGGGAGACATGTTGTGGATGGTCTTATAGGTGTGCAGAAGGATTTTAAAGGTGAATCTGAAATTGACTGGAAGCCAGGGGAGCTGCTGGAGAACAGGGGTGATGTGGTGGAACGAGGGGGTTCTGGTGATAATGCGGGCTGCTGAGTTCTGGACCAGTTGAAGTTTATGGAGGAGTTTGTGGGGGACACCGAAGAGAAGTGAGCTACAGTAGTCAAGATGGGAAGTGACGAGACTGTGGACCAGGATAGCGGCAGAGTGGGGGGTGAGGAAAGGGCGGAGACGATTTATGGAGCGTAGATGGAAGTAAGCAGACCGGGTTATGTTATTGATGTGAGCTTGAAAAGAAAGTGAGCTGTCGAGGATGACACCCAGACTCTTTACCTGAGGGGAGGGGGAAACTGTGGCATTGTCAATAGTTACAGAGAAGCTGTTAGTTTTGGAGATTGAAGCTTTAGTGCCGACAAGAAGAAGTTCAGTTTTATTGCCATTGAGTTTGAGAAAGTTAGAGGTGAACCATGATTTAATTTCTGCAAGGCAGTGGGTGAAGGAGGGAGGGGGGAGTGTGGAGTCGGGCTTACTGGAGATGTAGAGCTGGGTGTCATCCGTGAAGCAGTGAAACGATGTTAAATTTGCGGAAGATATTGCCAAGAGGGAGGAGGTAAATTATGAAGAGGAGGGGCCCCAGGACGGAGCCCTGGGGCACACCTGAAGTGACTGGGGAAGGTTGTGAGGTGAAGGATTTAAGCTGAATGAACTGAGTGCGGCCGGTGAGGTAGGAGTGAAACCAGTAGAGGGGGGTGCAAGAGATGCCTAATGAGGAGAGTCTGCTGAGGAGGATGGGGTGAGAGATGGTATCGAAGGCCGCACTCAGATCGAGGAGGATGAGGATGGAGATTAAACCAGAATCAGCAGCCATGAGGAGGTCATTTGTGATTTTAATGAGGGCTGTTTCGGTGGTGGGGACGGAAGCCGGACTGGAACTGTTCAAACAGGTTGTTTTGGGTGAGGTGAGAGTGGAGTTGAGAAGCAACAGTTTTTTCAAGAATTTTGGAAATAAACGGAAGATGAGAAATGGGGCGGAGGTTATTGAAGTCATTTGGGTCTGAACCAGGTTTTTTCAATATGGGACTGACTGCTGCGGATTTGAAAAGGGTGGGAACAATTCCAGTCGACAGTGAGGAGTGAATGATGGCAGATATGAGGGGGAGCAGAGAGGGAAGGCAGGATTTAACCAGAACCGTAGGGAGGGGGTCAAGTTGACAGGTGGAAGGTTTGGACTTGGTGATGAAACCAGAAATTTCAGAGGGATGAGGGAGTTCAAAGGTGGAGAAAAGATGACCGGGTTGGAGAAGGTCAGAGGGAGGAGGGGGGGGAGTGGAGGGGCCGAGATGCTGATGGATGATATGGACCTTATCATTAAAAAACTGGAGAAGGGAGTTGCAGGTATCCGTGGAGTAGAGGTGGGAAGGAAGGGAGTCAGGGGGCTGCATGATGGAGCAGCACAGCTGCACAGTTGGAGGGGTTTAAACCGGAGCAGCAGATTAAGTCCAGGGTGTGTCCTTTAACATGTGTTGGGAAATCAGCGTATTGATGAAAGTCAAAACTGTCCAGAGATGAGATGAAATCCTTAGTGAGGGGGAGAGCAGTGTTGTCCATATGAATGTTAAAATCACTAGGCAAAAGCACATTAGGAGAGAGAGTGGAGAGATGGGTGAGGAGAGCAGAGAATTCAGTTTAAAAATCACTGTTGGGCTTGGGGGGGCGGTAGATGGTCGCAATGATTGTGGGAGTGGGTCCAGGTATTTGACAGGCAAGACATTCTACAGTGGTGAGAGGAGGTATTGGCACAGGGAGGACCTTAATGTTCTCGCAATGCAGTATCGCGAGACCGCCGCCGCGTCCCAAGCCACGAGGTTTGCAGATATAAATAAACCCAGCTGGGGAGCTGTCATTCAGCTGGGAAAAATCGCCGGGTTGTTGCCAAGTTTCATTTAAGCAGAGGAAGTCTAGCTTACGGTCTGTGAGGAGATCTTGGAGCAGATGACCCTTGCCTGTAAGGGAGTGGATGTTGAGAAGACCAAAGCTGACGGTGCGAGTGTTGATGGTAGCAGGAGGGTTAGCGTTAGCCGAACTAGCCAGTCGGGCTAACACACTGAGGTCCGCGGACCGACCAGTGTTCCTGGGTCGGCGGCGGGAGGACCAGAAGGAGGGTATTCCCTTGGAGCCATTGAAGGAGAGACCTCGTCGGGATCCACGATGGACGTACCGCCGACGAGGCTGGAAGGCGATGAATGGGAGGAGGCAGAGAACTGCTGGAGCCGGACCGGACTGCAGAAAGCGGAGGCTGAGGAGTTCTGCCGCTGAATACTGTTGAAGCCCAGCAGCAGATAGTTTGAGGAGCGACAGAACAATCCAAGCCAGAAGAAACCACATGGACACCTTGCTGCTCCACATTTTGGAGCAAAGCGGAGAGACGATGACGTGGAGCCGGGCCCTGAGCTTAGTAGGTAGGTGACGTTGGTGTGATCAGATCATACACACAGCGGTGACAGTTGTATAAGGGATAATCAAACAGTAGAAAATTGATGGTGATCCCAGAAGAGAAAGGCTGAGCGGACGAAAAGTCGTCCAAAACCGCAAAACGCCAAAGAGTTTACAAAAAGTTTACTGGAGAGCAGCGGCAGCAAGATGCGCCAGCGTTCACTCAACCCCGTTCCCTGCAGCCCACCAAGGGCAGGGGAACCCGGGCAGCGGCTACTTCCGAGACCAAGGCAAGCCACCCAGCACTGCCCCAAAGGAGAACCTAAACCCACCCTAGCTTCCATTCAGTACACACTCCCCCCCCAGAGCACTGCCCCCATTGGAGGGATTTCCGGGTAGATGGTAGAGCTCTCCTTACAAACCCCCAGATGCCCCAGTCCCACTGACACACCAGAGGCCCCCTGGCCCAGGGCCAAGCACAAGGGAGAGCGATGAGTCACAAACCCAGCGACCTCCCAACCAGGACCCAGCCCCACCAGGACCCAAGCCCGGAGTAAGACCATCCAAGGACTCGCAGACCCCCAACCCACCCCAGTCATACTCAGGAGCACTATGGCTACCAGACCAGCAACCTGTGTCCACCAGCAAAGAGCCCCCCCCCCCCCCCCCCCCCCCCCCCCCCCCCCAGCAGCCCTGTATGCGGCCACCAGACAACGGCATTGCAAAAGACATTGCTAATGTTTTGAGAAGTTACGGAAAAAATAAAATCTAAGTCATTTTAAAAAATAATATTTTGAAAGAATACATATTTATTAAGTAACTCATTATTTATATTACAATTACAATATAAACATGCCCATTGCATCAAATGTGATACAAAAAATATAGCATAAACGACATGAAACAGCAAAAAAAAAAAAAAAAATCGTGAGGATTTTTTATGAGGGTTCATAAACATCTCACTTCCAAAAGATCAGAATTTTCTGGCTATTATTTGATAGGTTGGGTCTTACAGGGTTAAAATTCTGCCTTCCTGATTAGATGCATCATTTAACGCTCACATTTTTCAACATTGATTCTCCATGTCGTGGTCCTGCACCATGATTTATTATCCAGCAATGACACACTGGCTTTATAAAATTTGTAAAGCATTTGTGACCTTTCTGTGGGCAGTGGTGCTTTTCTGAGACTGAATGCAACTCATGCAACCCAAATAACCTTTACAAAAAACAAGCTTCAAAGGACAGCACTACTTACTGCTTGCTCCCTGAGATGTCAGTGCTCATTGAGACAGGTCTTCCTGGCTTCGGTTACCATGTGGCATCTCACTCAGAGTACATGTCTGTGCCTATTGATTTCTAAGCAAGAACAAGCAGATCTAATCATATGAGTGGAATTTATGGATCTAAAACAGAGTGTTTGCTTGATGGAAAATAAAAAAAAAAACATAGAAAAGCTCAAACTGGTTACAATATCATTTATCTTTTGTGAGATTTAACTGAAGCTTATTGACTCACTGGCCTGAAATAAGCCACCACCTCCTCATGTAAGTGCTTCCCAAAATTTGCAGGGTGATAGCAGTTTTTACGTAGAGCATTTTGTCTGTCTCAAAATCAATGGAACTCCTCAGTAAATACAGTGCTGTAAAAAAGTATTCAAAGTATTTGCCTTCTTGAGATTTCTTCTGTTTATGCTATTTCTGTGGTAAAAAAAAAAAACACAACACTATCACAGCATCTTGATCTTTATTTGCCATTCAGAGATGGACTTGCTGGTGTACTTGAGTGTACAGTACTTTGAGTCTTAAATATTGCTAGACATTCTCCTTCAGAATTTTCAGGTACATCAGTTACAGCAAGTAATTTACTGTACTTCCTGACGCAGTAAAGCAGCCCCAGACAGGTCTGGACTGGGAAAAAAAATTGGCCCGGGCATTTTGACTAGAAACCAGCCCACCAGGTTTTATTGGAAAAGCTATAAAGCCTTTGAAGGAAAGCACGCTGTTGTGGCAGTGATGTACACTGTCCTGTTGGTATGTATCAATCTGATAAACTTAAACCTACACCACCCTCACTATCCTGATATTCTAAACAGCACTTTGCAGAAACCAAAAACTAGTTGGTCTCGTTAACCTCTTGAACTATCTACAACACATGGTAGAAACCTGAAATTAATCATTAATGAAGATCATTAATGAATATTAAAATTAATAAATGACCAATTTAGTGATATTTTCATGTGATATGATGTAATGTGATAAACAAAGAGTTTATCACATCAACAAACAGCATGGCAGCACAAAGTATTTTTTTAACATGGCGGCCTTTAAAAAAGTGAAAGGAGACAAAGAAAGATAGGTGAGAAATAATTAATTGACTATTTGATGGCATTTTACACACAGTACTGGTACAGTATGTAGAAAATGTGGGAAAATATTGACATCATATACATTACTTACTTCTAAAGAAATTATGATGGGACCCTGAAAAACAGACACAAGTGAAAGTACAGAGAAGTTGAGAAAGAATGGAGTTTGTATGACTTGTCTTTTATACATAAACATATTTTTTATTGAGAAACTGTGTTTTTATTGTATTATTTTCAATGTTTCATATGATCGCAGTAATAGGTATCTTCATTCCCCAAAACGTAGCTGAATCATAAACAATAATACTTACATAGGAACTTAAAAAGTTGCATGAGAACCTCTTAAAGTTTGATTATACCCTGAAAATCAGAAAAGGAACAAAGATTAAATGAATGATATTATCTATTATGTATGAAAGACAAAAACAATAAAGTAGTTTGGCTATTTAAAAATTCAAGAAACTTTTATGTTACTGTGCAGCATCACATCTCCTGGTGGATCCTAAATTGTAAATGGCGTGTACAGACCCGCCAACCTTGTCAAAAAAATTTGAGTACCACTTGGGTTGCGCAGCTTTTTCTTGCAGAATTTTGCGATACATACGCACACACTGTCAGGTGCCAGGGTCTGTGTGTGTGTGTGTGTCTGTTCCTACCTGTTGTCTTTCCAGGGCGTGGCATCCAGGTGCAGAGCAGCTGGGAGCGATTTGTCATCAGCAGCGCTGGGCATTTGAGTTCTTATTGACTAAGGTCCTGACCGAGGACAGTTTGTGTCCCGTGTCTGGAGGGAGTTCTGCACATCCCTGGGAGCAAAGGTACGCCTCTCTTCTGGGTTCCATCCACAGACGAACGGACAGTGCGAGCGTCTCAACTAGGAGGTGGAAAATATGTTGAGGTGTGTCTGTGCCCAGAATCCAGCTACCTGGAGCTCAACTCCGCAACAGACACCATATCTGGACCCAGACCAGAGCTGCTCTCCTCCGCACATCTATTCAGAACAAGCAGGTTGCAGATAAAAAATGGATCCCAGCTCCCACGTACCATGTCGGCCAGCAGGTATGGCTCTCCTCTCGTGACTTCCCCTTCAAATCCTTGTCCCGGAAACTCACCCCATGTTTCCTTGGTCCGTTCCCCATCTCTGCAGTCCTCAGTCCCTGTCACCAGCAGGTACATCCTGTCTTCCACGTCTCCCAAATGAAGCCCGTGTCATCCAGTTTTCTGTGCCCGCCTGCTGGCCCCCCTCCGCCCACCCGTTTGATTGATGGACATCCAGCTTACAGCGTGCGCAGGATCGTGGATGTTCGTCCTCGGGGCCGTGGTCGCCAGTACCTGGTGGACTGGGAAGGATACGGCCCAGAGGATAGGTCTTGGGTTCCACGTTTCTTCACCCTCGATCCTGCGCTCATCACGGCCTTTGAAGCCTCCTCAGCCTCATCGTCTTCGTCATCTTCCTCTGGTCTTTTCGCCAGGAGGCAGACGTTAAGGAGGGGGTACTGTCAGGTGCCAGGGTCGGTGTGCATGTGGGTGTGTCTGTTCCTACCTGTTGACTTTCCAGGGCATGGCATCCAGGTGCGGAGCAGCAAGGAGCGATTTGTCATCAGCAACGCGGGGCATTTAAGGAGAGTGGCAGCAGGGAGCGGACGCCAGATGATTCCTCTATATTCAGTGGTACATAGGCCGAACTTAAACTTTCTAAGTATCTCTGAGTTCTCGCTACAATTCCTTAGAAAGAAAAGTTATTTGAAAAGATTCTAACCTTACCTGTCTTCCTCGACCAGATCCTCCTTTCCGGACTCCTCCCAACCAGCACAGCTTCCACCCTGTGGCTGGTTCTCTCTGACAGTTGCCAGGCCGTCTCTTCCTGAACCCCGGGACATCTCTGTAACGGCCTCCGAGCTGCTCCTCCCGGATCTCGTCCTTTGTGCAGCAGTTCCTAGACTGCAGTTCCTGGCAGCTTCCCCATCCTCAGAGCCAGTCTGCCACCAGCCCCGCCTGTGCTCCCGGCTCTCAACCATCTCATCATAGGTATACCTCAACTATGAGAGACAAAATGAGGAAAAAAAATCCAGAAAATCACATTGTCTGATTTTTAAAGAATTTATTTGCAAATTATGGTGGAAAATAAGTATTTGGTCACCTACAAACAAGTAAGATTTCTGGCTTTCACAGACCTGTAACTTCTTTAAGAGGCTCCTCGGTCCTCCACTCGTTACCTGTA
This sequence comes from Pachypanchax playfairii, assembly GCA_006937955.1. NCBI lineage: Eukaryota > Metazoa > Chordata > Actinopteri > Cyprinodontiformes > Aplocheilidae > Pachypanchax > Pachypanchax playfairii. The sequence continues at coordinate 590,650 of SSNP01000227.1, read as the reverse complement.
TTAATGGCACCTGTGTGAACTCGTTATCAGTATAAAAGACACCTGTCCACAACCTCAAACAGTCACGCTCCAAACTCCACTATGGCCAAGACCAAAGAGCTGTCAAAGGACACCAGAAACAAAATTGTAGACCTTCACCAGGCTGGGAAGACTGAATCTGCAATAGGTAAGCAGCTTGGTGTGAAGAAATCAACTGTGGGAGCAATTATTAGAAAATGGAAGACATACAAGACCACTGATAATCTCCCTCGATCTGGGGCTCCACGCAAGATCTCACCCCGTGGAGTCAAAATGATCACAAGAACGGTGAGCAAAAATCCCAGAACCACACGGAGGGACCTAGTGAATGACCTGCAGAGAGCTGGGACCAAAGTAACAAAGGCTACCATCAGTAACACACTACGCCGCTAGGGACTCAAATCCTGCAGTGCCAGACGTGTCCCCCTGCTGAAGCCAGGACACGTCCAGGCCCGTCTGCGGTTTGCTAGAGAGCATTTGGATGATCCAGAAGAGGATTGGGAGAACATCATATGGTCAGATGAAACCAAAATATAACTTTTTGGTAGAAACTCAACTTGTCGTGTTTGGAGGGGAAAGAATGCTGACTTGGATCCAAAGAACACCATACCTACTGTAAAGCATGGGGGTGGAAACATCATGCTTTGGGGCTGTTTTTCTGCAAGGGGACCAGGACGACTGATCCGTGTAAAAGAAAGAATGAATGGGGCCATGTATCGTAAGATTTTGAGTGAAAACCTCCTTCCATCAGCAAGGGCATTGAAAATGAGACGTGGCTGGGTCTTTCAGCATGACAATGATCCCAAACACACCGCCCGGGCAACGAAGGAGTGGCTTCGTAAGAAGCATTTCAAGGTCCTGGAGTGGCCTAGCCAGTCTCCAGATCTCAACCCCATAGAAAATCTCTGGAGGGAGTTGAAAGTCCGTGTTGCAGCGTCAGCCCCAAAACATCACTGCTCTAGAGGAGATCTGCATGGAGGAATGGGCCAAAATACCAGCAACAGTGTGTGAAAACCTTGTGAAGACTTACAGAAAACGTTTGACCTCTGTCATTGCCAACAAAGGCTATATAACAAAGTATTGAGATTAACTTTTGTTATTGACCAAATACTTATTTTCCACCATAATTTGCAAATAAATTCTTTAAAAATCAGACAATGTGATTTTCTGGATTTTTTTTCCTCATTTTGTCTCTCATAGTTGAGGTATACCTATGATGAAAATTACAGGCCTCTCTGATCTTTTTAAGTGGGAGAACTTACACAATTGGTGGCTGACTAAATACTTTTTTGCCCCACTGTAGGTAGAGTGATCAGAGGCCACTTGCTGATCTCTAGAAGACCTTCTCCTCCACTTAGCTGCTCTAAAGTAGTACTATCTGTTGGTTCATAAAAGATGACAGGATCAGATGTATCGAAGGTGTGTGGTACCCTGCACTTCACATGAACTGTCTTGCCTGCTGGGATGCAGATGTTCTCTTTTCCCACCCTGATGGTGACAATTTTATCATCTGCAGTTTTCTGAACCTGAATGAAGTTGACTATTGTCTGCACCTAGTCATGCTCCATCCCAAGAGCTTTCTATAGGAGGTAAATTGCCGTGATGACTGGGTCCCCAGATGACTCTCTTCTGTTGATCATCTCCTGTAGTACATTGAATCCTAGTAGGGGTTGGGGAAGAGGGAGCTGGCTGACCAGGAAAGGGACCTGTATTGCCAAATCAGGACTATCATTTCCTGGAAGGTTGACCTTCAGCTCCTCTCATCCATCATACGGTATGGTCTGTCCATTTGCGGCATACAAAGCGGCCTCCAGAATCAAGGAGGTATTTTAGAGACCGCACAGGGTGGTTGGATATAAATGTTTCCCTCCAGGCCCTGTCAATCATACTGGTTTGTGAGCCTGTGTCAAACAACATCACCACAGCATAGCGATTTAGGTAACAATTCAGCAATCTCTTTTTTCCCAATCAGCGGTACTGTGTTGAGGCTCTGGTCAGATGCTGGTATCTCATCCAAATCCGTGTTACATTCCTTTGCAGAAAACTTCTGTAGTTTCTTTTGACTTGTTCTTGTTAGGTTGGTTTGCAGTTGCATGACAGCCTTTGACTGACCCTCAGTTGCAGCTGAATCCTGTTTTCCTGACTGTTTTGTTCTCTTTAAGCAATCAACTGCATAGTGTCCCAAATCACCACACACAAAACAGTGGTTACACTTCTCTATGCCTCCTTATGAACAATTAGAACAGCAGGGCCTATGAGCCTTTCTGATAGTGGGGGTCTGATGACGTGCCGGTGTGCCTGGGAACTGCACCCCAGTTTGGTGCATATTTTGTGAAGGGATGGTGCTTTGGTGGCTTATCTGTTTGGCTGTAGTCTGGTATTCCATGAGTCCTGCCACCATGTCTGTCAGGACCTTTACCCGAGCCATCAGCTGCTGTATTGCCTGTTGCTCCTTCCTGTCTCCAACCTGCTTTTTATTATCAACATGAACACTGTGGGTATGCAAAGATTTCCGCCTGGGAACATGGCTTAGCCTCCGATGATGTTCAGTCTCATCACTGATCATCTTAGTTATACAACTGACAATCTCTTCATTGCTGACTTCAGCCCTTTCCAAGAGTGGTCTGAACTGTTGTCTGATATTGGTATGTTTGAACCCTAAACCCTGGCAGATAGTGTGAAGAAACACCTGCTGAATGGTCTCAGGATCATAGCCGATGTCTGCACTAATCTGTTTTGACAGGAAAAGTATCTTCTGTTTTAAGCCAATCATGCGGTACACAAACTTTACTTTGAACATATTAGTTCTTTAAAGAGTTCAGTGATCACCTTCTCATCCAAATGAGATCTAAGGAAGCACTTGAATTCATAAACTGTCACCAGGAGAAGAGGGGGGCTTTATGAGCCCAGCAGCAGCCACGAGCCGGATTAGTTCGAGCCCATCCATCCATCCCTTCATCCATCCTCCTCGTCTTATCCGGGGACGAGTCGCGGGGGCAGCAGCCTGAGCAGGGAAGCCCAGACTTCCCACTCCCCAGCTACATCAGACAGCTCCTTCATAGTCCCTCCAGTGCATCCTGGGTCCTCCCGGTGGAACGTCCCAGAACACCTAACCAGGGAGATTTCAAGGAGGCAAAACACTAGAGGACTCATCGCTGCAGTTGACCGATGGAGTCGAACATGTGCAAACGGCGGCCATCTTATGAAGAACAGCTCTCTCACTCATCATACGGTGTTTATGCTGCAGGAACTTTTTAAATAACCATAACTTGCTCAAATTCACACTGATTTTCAGATGGTTTGGTTTTTGATAAACATCAGAGATGTAATTATTACACTACATACTTATCAATAATTATATAGTATTAATTAGGGGTGTCAAATTATCGCGTTAGTTGCGATGAATTAATTACAGCCATATTTGGTGCATTATATTCTTTAATCGCATTAATCTAATTTTTAATCTATATTTACAGTTTCTGCTTTTGAGTTGCTTTTAAATAAAATCCTTTTTTTGTATTTCGGCTTCTTGTGCTGGAGTTGTACAAAGGGATTAATCCAGTGCTTAATTTGTAAATCAAAAGTTACCGGAACGCAAATAGCGCTATGAGACCAGAATTCACTGACTGATACCGGAACGCACACATAGACATGTATGAACGCACACACATACACAACTGTCGGACCAGACCAAGCGCTGTGCGGGTGTAAATTGTCATGCAGGGCTAGAGAAAGTTATGATAAACCCAGAAGAAGTAAATTATACTGCCTTTTTGGTATTTTGATGCCGCTGTTATTCAACCCAACTGGCGCCGTTAACGGATCCTAGCAAACAGTTACTGGAACACACCCTTTCAAAATAAGACAGTTCCCGGATCTTGTTCCGGCTCAAATTAAGCCCTGGATTAATCACTCTTATGTGGACATCTATTGGCTGCTGATTGACTTCCAGTGACAGCAAGGTGAGCAAAAGCGGTTAGTTGCAGAGCGGAGAAGTGACAATGGAGGAGCATATGAGAGTTGTCGGTCCCATGAATGGAAAATTTGCTTTTCAAAAACGTCCCGACGGAACCATGGATAACAATAGTGTTTTTCTTAGCTATTATTAAAAGAGATTAAAAATAAGATTAATCAGATTAATTAATTACTGCTCAAAATTAATTAATCTCATCCAATTTTTAATCTCATGACAGCACTAGTATTAATATTACGAATAATTATTACTAAAGCTTCTAGAGCAGAACTATAGCTATAGACTCAAATGAAAATGTATAGGTGCAATAAATATAAACATGCACAAGGTTTTTAAAGGTCCTATCACGCAAAATTAATTTTTTGGAGCTTTTAAACATGTTGTGATATTATTTCCTTGTGAAAAAAAATCCCGAGGGGTTTTGAGCTTAATTTATGCATTTCTTGGTAATCCTCCTGAATCCTGTGCTCTGAGCTGCTGCTCTACTCTCTCCTGGAAAATGACTGACTGTAACATAGTGATGTAACAATGTTACCCAGCATGTCCGCGCTGCCCCTGCATATTAAACACATGCGCCGAGCTGCAAGAGTCTGAAGCAAGACACCCCCATTTTTTACTATTTTACGTTCTAAAAATGTCTCGGTGAAAATGTGCATTTGGCTGTGAGAGTTACAGGAATTTATTCACCATTTTATTCAGGCAGCTCAAGGGGCAGCACTCACGAGGAGGGGCCTGGAGGAGAGATGGGATTTTAGGTAAAACAAGTGTATTACTCCCTGGTCTAAGAATAACTTGAGAATATAAGTTATATTTCAGAACAAATGAATACATCATCATTATGTACTTATCCCAGATGCTGAAATCTGTAAAATAGCAGGATACATGCCCTTTAAATACATTTAAAGCAATACAAAATAACTTTTAAAAGTTTAAACTACTGTTTTGAAACTTGTCTAAGTGGATACTCACCAAAAAACATGTTCAGCTTCATATTAGACATCGCTCTGGATGCCTCTGGTCCCCCTATATTACACAAATTAACTTCAGTAATTCGGGTCAAAGCTAGAAGTGGTGTTCTGATGATTTATGCTGCCCTATAAAAAAATGCAGCTACAATGTGAATTAACAACTTATTTCATAATGAGATGTCATTCGAAGTTTATACAGTATTCTTGTTTATGACGAGTGTGCCCTGTTAATGATTTGAGCATTTTTTATGATCCTTCCCTGATATTTTCTATATAAAAGCCCTCTGGGTCCTCATTGGCCATTGTAACTCTCTCCTCTGGGCGTGTCCAGGGGCGTGTCCCTACAGGCCTCTCTGATCTTTTTAAGTGGGAGAACTTACACAATTGGTGGCTGACTAAATACTTTTTTGCCCCACTGTATCTCCAGTCACAACAAGCATGAGATTGTTATACCAAGAAGATCACAAGTGGGCTCTATCCAGCACATAGCAAAGGTCTTGGAGTTGAGGAGTGGTGAACAGACTGAAGGGCAACCATTGGGTCCAGAGAGTCCAGAGAGCATGGGAGTTACAACCACTAACCCCACAGCACTCTCACCTGACCCATGGTTACCACCAGTAGACATCTCACATCTGAACCCTAGAGTAGCAACAAGTGGTCAGGAAAATGCTGGTTGAAGAATCTGCAGCATTTGCCCATGATAGTGACGACATAGGGTGCATCCCCTCCCTAAAAATGTCAATTAGGCTTATGCTTCTATCCCAAAGTAAATGTATAGGGATGTTAAGGAGTATATAGAGGACTTGCTGGTTAAAGGGTGGATCATAAAGTCCCAGTCACCCTATGCAGCACCCATAGTCTGTGTAAGGAAGAAGGACGGGCCCCTCAGGCTGTGCATTGACTACCGCCTGTTGAACAAAAAGACTGTGCCTGACAAACACCCCCTACCTCACATTCATGATCTGACTGACTCACTTGGTAGCTATGCCTGGTTTTCAATTTTAGACCAGTGCAAAGGGTATCATCAGGGGTTTATATCAGAGGGATCAAGGCACGGATTTCACAAACCCCTTGGGGTGTATATGAGTGGATTAGAATCCCCTTTGGAAAGCAGCAGGGGCATTTGATAAACCAAAGAAGCGTGGAAGAAGGTTGAGGTGAGGTTGAGACCTGAAAAGTGCGAGCTCTTTTGCAAAGAAGTAAGATATGTGGGTGTTTGCAGATGGGGTTAAGGTAGACCCAAAAGACATTGAGGCAGTGCAGGCACTGAAGGAGAAAGCTCCGAAGACTGTGGGGGAAGTTAGGAGACTTCTTGGGTTTTTGAGCTACTTCTGTGCATACGTACAGGATTTCTCACGTATAGCCAGACCCTTGTACGAAGGAAATCCACCCCACAACAGCAAAAGCCATCCAAAAAAGAAAACTAAGAGCTCACAGCTGCCATCAGGAACCCCTGTAGAGTGGAACTCAGAGCACCAGCAGGCCCTGGAGCATCTGATAATCAAATCAAATCAAAATCAAAAATACTTTATTAATCCCCAAAGGGAAATTCAAGTGTTGTTGTAGCTCAGTTCTTTTTCAGGGAGCCATAGAGAGTTCTAGCTGTGGACAGGAAGGATCTCCTCTAGAGGGTTCTAGGTGTGGACAGGAAGGATCTCCTGTAGAGGGTTCTAGGTGTGGACAGGAAGGATCTCCTGTAGCGGTCTGTGCTGCAGCGGATTATGAAGAATCTTCTGACTGAAGACACTCTGTTGTTGAGTTACTGTGTTCTGAAGAGGATGATGAGGGTTTTCCATCATGTTCTTCATCCTCCTTTGGACAATCAACTCAAGAGACTCCAGTTCAGTCTCCAGCACAGAATCAGTCCTCCTTATCCATCTGTTCAGCCTCTTCATGTCACCTGCTCTGATGCTCCGCCCCCAACAGGTAACTGCAGATGTGATCAGCTGACAAACTCCTCTTCTTTTTTCGCTCCTCTTCAAATCTCTGTCTGTCCGTATTGTTTGAAAGCCAGACCAGACCTCCAGTACTGGCATATTCAGACATTAGTGTGCCATTCATACACTATACTGATGCTCCTAGCAGGGACTGGGAGCAGTCCTCTATCAGAGACAAGGTGAGAAGCTCAGAGTGATTGGCTATGGCTCCCGCACACTTACACCTGCAGAGAAAAATTACCACCTTCACTGTGGCAAACTGGAGTTCTTGGCATTGAAGTGGGCAGTGTGCAATATATTTAGGGATTACCTGTTTTATGCACCACACTTTACAGTATTTACAGACAACAACCGATTGACCCACATACCTATTAAGCACTGCTAAATTAATTTCAGTAGGTGGGTGGGAGGGTTTGCGGACTTCCTTTTTGAAATAAGATACAAACCAGGCAAGCTGAACGTAGATGCTGACTTGCTCTCCTGCTGTCCTCTTGATATTAATGCCTATATAGATCAGTGTTCAGAGAGATTGTCTAAGGAGGCAGTGTGTACTGCATGGACAGGGAGAAGGCTTGCTCACCAAAAGTTGCCTGGGTTGCAGCTCTTAACATCTCATCCCAGACCCAAGAACTAGCACAGTCTTTCCCAAGGACTGACCACAGTGACCTAGTTAAGGTACAGCAACAAGATCCAGTGATTGGAAAGATTTTGGAGTGTATATAGAGAAGAAACAAGGGCGACCAGCAGATAGCCACAGAATTTTTGATAAACAAACAAGGAAACTTGCAAGGGAGTGGCGTAAACTCTATGTTGAAAATGGCCTTTTGTGGCCTAAGGTGCTGAATTGAAGACAGTTAGTGTTACCAAACAGCTACAGGCAGACAGTCCTGACACACCTCCATGACAATATGGGGCATGTTGGTGTTGAATAGGTTTTGAGTCTAGCACGAGAAAGATTTTTCTGGCCATCTATTAAAAAGGATATTGAAGAGCATATCACTCGAAAGTGTCGCTACTTGATGCAGAAAAAACCTGTTATGTCAGACCGTACGCCAATGGGGAACTTAACATCAGCCTCGCTCCTTGAACTTGTCTGCATTGATTTTCTGCACCTTGAAACCAGCCGTGGTGCGTATGAGTACATACTGGTGGTAGTTGGTCACTTCACAAGTTTCGCTCAAGCTTACCCCAACAAGAACAAATGCGGCAGAACCGCAGCTGATAGGATTTGTAATGATTTTATTCCCCGATTTGGACATCCAACAAAACTCCACCATGACCAGGTGAGAGAATTTGAGAAAGATCTATTCAAAGCACTCAGACAATTAGCTGGTGTGGGCCACTCCAGGACCTCCCCTTATCATTCACAAGTAAACCCTGCTTAAAGGTTCAACCGCATACTCCTGCAATTGTTAAGAACACTGGGTGATAAGAAGAAGGAAAATTGGAAGGATCATCTGCCACATGTCACTCATGCCTACAACTGCACAAAGCATGAATACATCAGCATGAAGCTGATGAATACGAATGAGCACAGGAGCTGTGACGAAACAAATACAGGCCGTTGGAACTCAGGCGTTACAGCCACCTGTGTAGTTTGAAAAATAAAAACTGAAAGAAAAGTTGTTGACCTGTTTTCACACCCATTATGAAGGTATGAACACTTGTGGAGCTAAAATATTCAACAGAAACCTCAGAAAAAACATTTTTAATGGAAATGGCCTCTTTAAGTGTAATGTAAAGCCATCAGAGGCGTCCAGAGTGATGTCTAATATAAAGCTGAACATGTTTTTCAGTGAGCACCCAACTTAAACAAGTTTCAAGACAGTAGCTTAAAGCTGCAAAAGTTATTTTGTACTGCTTTAAATGATCAATACCTTTAACAGTTTTATCTGTATGAAAAATAGTTTGTAATGGTTAAGTTGAATTTTACACAGTAATAACTATGAGTCTTGTTGACCTTTTGAAACTTAATTTTTGTTCTTTTTTTTTTTGCTTTTAAAAAACACATGCACAGCACAGTTGTCTGGGTTAAACACCACATACAATTATTTTTTTTCTATACAACATCCACTACAGTCTCAGTCTGTGTTAGTCTTTCCATTAGAAAAATGTCTTCAGTCGTTGTTATCCACTGGTCCTTTGATGGTACTATATTCTTCCCCCATTTCCTTGCTATGCATTTTTTAACTGCTATCAACATCACCTTTCCATGATCCTGTTATCTCCAAGGATACATCAAATCAAATCAAATAAAAAAAAAAAACTTTATTAATCCCCGAAGGGAAATTAAGTGTTGTTGTAGCTCAGTTCTTTTTCAGGAAGCCATTATAGAAGGTTGTAGCTGTGGACAGGAAGGATCTCCTGTAGAGGGTTCTAGCTGTGGACAGGAAGGATCTCCTGTAGAGGGTTCTAGCTGTGGACAGGAAGGATCTCCTGTAGTGGTCTGTGCTGCTGCGGATTATGAATCTTCTGACTGAAGACACTCTGTTGTTGAGTTACTGTGTTCTGAAGAGGATGACGAGGGTTTTCCATCATGTTCTTCATCCTCCTTTGGACAATCAACTCAAGAGACTCCAGTTCAGTCTCCAGGACAGAATCAGTCCTCCTTATCAATCTGTTCAGCCTCTTCATGTCACCTGCTCTGATGCTGCTTCCCTAACAGGTGACTGCAGATGTGATCAGCTGACAAACTCCTCTTCTTTTGCTGCTCCTCTTAAATCTCTGTCTGCTCTTATTGTTTGAAAGCCAGGCAGAGACACGCTGGAGTCCGGGATATGTCCCTTTAGCCATGTCTCAGTAAAACACATGATGCTGCATTCCTGATACTCTGGCTGGGTCTTCAACAGAGTTTCAAGTTCATCCATTTTGTTAGCAAAGACATCTCACATTTGTCAATATGACTGATGGAAGTGAAGGTTTAAACTTCCTCTTTCTCACTCTTCACCTTGTTCCTGCTCTGCATCCACGTCTTCTTCTTTTGAGCTCATCAGAGATCCAGGGTTTCAATTTGAGGATTATTTCAGCCTTAGAAATGTCTGCTCTTTCTTGTAAACAAGTCTCTTGTTGCCATGGTTACGCATCATAACAAGTGGCAAAAAAATCAAGCAAAAAACTCAATCAGCACAGCACCCAAATCAGAAGAAAAGTATTTAGAAAATATTTCCAGAAGAAAAAACTAGCAAGAAATACTCAAAAAGAACAAAAAAATGCTAGCAAGTGCTAGCAAAGTCACAGAGCTACTCCAACAAGCTGCCACCAGTTGTAGCGCTATTCCGGAATCTTACATACTGTAGATACAGAATTTCTGGTTTCAGTGGTATTGTGTATTCCAATATTTCACATAATACTTGAGAGACATCTTTCTAAAATTTCAAAAGTTTTGAGCATTTCCAGAATATATGTGAATGGTCGACATTAATTTCCCCACATTTTCTCCAGCATTTCTGTGATACCTGTAACTGTTTACTTTTTGAGTCTCGTTGACCTTGCTTTCTAACAAACCTAAAGAAATGCTACTGATTGTCACACTGTATGTTTTTGTTGCTTTCTATTGTGGTGGGTTTTTTATGAACCTCAAGTTTTATTGTCAACTCTGACAGTCAGAACTGTAGCACAAGACCTAAAAGTGAGCAATATTTCACTCACACACACACACACACCAGAAAGCCAGCTGTGAAAAATTTCTGCTACTTTTGAAGTGTAAAATCTGAGGGTGTTCAGAGAGGTGTTATTTTCTTCCATGCCGTTGTGTTATTCAGCCTGTTTAGCGTTTTTACATTTGGCCCAATATCATTGGTCAGTTTGCAGTGAAATTTCAAGGTTGTAGCATATTTATTTAAAGTGGTCATTTTTCTTGTCAATGAACTTTATTTTGGTTGCTATGTTTTCCTCAAGTGCCTCTGTGAAGTAGTACAGTAATTTAAGATGCATCTGCTAACTATTTTTTCCTCAATAAGGTGTCTGAAACATTTCAATAAATCAGGATCAAAATCAAGATTTATTGCCAAGTAGCATTTGCATAATACAAGGAATTGTCTTTCCATGTGTCTTTCCATTTCCTAGTGTGTTGCAGCAATGCATGACGACTCGTCTCTCTATGTACCTGAACAGCATATAGCAGTGATGACAATAAAGTTGACTTTGACTGCTTGTGACACATCCATCCATCCATTTTTTGAACCTGCTTCTTCCTGTTCAGGGTCACAGGGAGCTGGTGCCTCTCTCCAGCAGTCTTTGGGTGAGAGGCGGAGGACACCCTGGACAGGTCGCCAGTCCATCACAGGGCCACACACAGACAAACGTGGTGCCATGGATGATAGAGTTAAGCCCAAAATCTCAATGACAAAAAAACAGAGCAGGAATTTAAACCAGCAACCAGTTGAACTACTCTACTGCCACCTTTCATGAGCAGGATATGAGCATGAAAGCAAAATAATCTGACATAGAACAAGTGAGCTACATACACTGGGGAGGTGTACTGACATGAGAACAATAAACAATAATTATAAATAATAAACAATGAAAACAAGTAATGAAATGGTTTTCAAGTTAAACTCTTTTAAACTCTATTTCTTTATTCAGCCAGATTGTTTGTTCTGGAAGTGTGATGAGTTGACATGTTGGCGAGTCCTGTACTAGTTCTAGTCCTTTTTCCCATGATGTATTCCCACTTGTTCCAGATGCTCATTGAGTATTATGTTTTTTTTTTATTATGTTTTTTGTTAAAACATCAGTCTTTTGTCTGAACATTGAAAGCTGTAATATATAGATCAGTGAGCTCCAGTGCAACTTTTACCTTTTAAAATATTCAATATTTAAATATGCAGAAACTGTAGTATCACCAAAGTCCCTTTAAACATCTGTGGGCTTGTGTTGATTGAACTACAGCTCCCAACTAAGTGTCAGGGGAACAGTCTTGTCAAAGTCTGTCTGTCCACCCTCCAACGCGCACCCACGCGCCAGCCTCAGTCCCGGACACCTGGGTCCTCCTCCTGAAGCCATCCCTCATCATCAATACCGTAAGATCACTTCTCTCATTCACCTTCCACTCCCACATCAACCTTGGATTGTTTCACTAACCGGTTCCTCCTCTGTTCCGACGCCGTTCGTAGCAGTGCATTTCCCGTGTCGTGAACAACTCAATTTATCAATGTAAAAATTCCAAGTGATTATTGAATTGTTAAACCTTCTCCTTTGTCCGTGGTCTGTGAACTGTGCTTGACTTAGAGTCTACATCAACCTCAAACATGACACACACACACATATACAGTATATGTATATATATATATATATATTAAAAAAATAAAATAAAATTCCCGTCTGGGCGGGGTTTTTCCCATTCCAAGCTCGGGTCCTCTACCAGAGGCCTGGGAGCTTGAGGGTCCTGCGCAGTATTTTTGCTGTTCCAAGTACTGCACTTTTCTGGACTGAGATGTCTGAGGTTCTTCAAGGGATCTGCTGGAGCCATTCCTCCACTTTGGGGGTTACTGCCCCAAGTGCTCCGATTACCACGGGTACTATTGTCACCTTCATCTTACAAATCTTCTCTAGCTCCTCTCTGAGCCCTTGGTATTTCTCAGGTTTCTCATGTTCCTTCTTCCGAGGGATGAGCCGGATAGTCGTTTCAAACGAGTACTTGTTACGGATAATGCATTTTTGCTGAGTCCGAGCACTACACAAGTTTTTTTTTAGGATTATTCGTATCCGTGCTAAAAGAATTCTCATTGGGTAGAAACAACTACTGTCTTCACTCTTCGCTCCGTGATTGGCCAGTCACACACAGCACCCGCCCCCCCGCCACCGACATGCTGCAGCGAGGAGGTGCCTTTACTCTCCCTTTTCACACACAGACAAGCAGCGACAGTGACTACTTCTCTTGCTTGCTTGGGTTGACTGTACTAGTTTACATTGCTCTCATTGCTCCATTGCTCTGTACTCAGTTTTCTTTAGCTAATCTCTATCTCGGTTTGTATGGTGTTTATTTAATGTTAGTTCTTGAACTTATTTCGTAACATACGTGGTGCATGTGACAAGACAGGGCTGACAACAGCTGTTGTCGCGTTGGTCAGTGCCCCAAGCTTCAGTGCGGGACAGTTTTTTTTTTAGGTTTTCGTCTTTTTTGTTTTTTTTATATTTAAAGTTACCTGATTAACTGTTTAGCAAGGTACACGCAACACATTTGACAGCAAAGCTGTAAACGCCTCGTGTCGCGTGTCCCCCTAGTTTCTCCACGCCTGTCTTTTTTTTTTCTGGCAGCAGAAAGTTAGTTGGAAAGCTTTTCCCTTTCTGAGTGCAGTGTTTTTGAAAATACAGTAAACAACAAAACAGATTTTTCTTTGTTTGCCACTGAATGTTTGCACAAATCACCAAATAAATTTACACAGGTCATTAATAAAGAGACAGTCTTTCACTGACTACTGTTAGTATCAACAAATATGAGTCTCATTTCTGAGCCTGTACAAATATTAAAAATATTAATGTTCTGATTTAAAAAATAAAACGTTCTGTAAATAGTTTCTTTACTATTGTGATAAAAACAGTAGTTTAAATCTCTTTTGAGGCTGTTTTATTAATTCAAATAAACAATAAATATGGCAATTTCTAATCATCAATCCATGCCAGTTTCAGACTTAAAATAATTTACGAATTTTGGTCCCGCCCATTTTCGGGAAACCCACGCCCGGTCCTTCTCCAACACCTTTGGAGGTGTTTCCCACTTTGACCTTGCGGTTTCCAGCCCGTACTCCGCACAGATGTTTCTATATACTATGCCAGCCACTTGGTTATGATGTTCCATGTATGCTTTCCCTGCCAGCATTTTACACCCTGCTGTTATGTGCTGGATTGTCTCAGATTACTCTTTGCACAGCCTACACCTTGTGTCTTGTCTGGTGTGGTAGATCTGGGCTTCTATCGCTCTGGTGCTTAGAACCTGCTCCTGTGCTGCCAGGATGAGTGCCTCTGTGGTGTCCTGTAGGCCGGCCTTCTCCAGCCATTGGTAGGATTTCTTGAGGTTAGCCATTTAAGTTATGCTCCGGTGGTACATCCCATGTAAAGGCTTGTCCTCCCATGATGGTTCCTCCTCCAGCACCTCCTCATCTTGCCATTGTCTCAGGCATTCACTGAGTACATCATCCGTTGAGGCCTTGTCCTTGATGTATTTATGGAGCTTCGAAGTTTCATCCTGGATGGTGGCTCTCACGCTCATTAGTCCTCTGCCTCCTTCCTTACGGCGTGTGTGCAGTCTCAGGGTGCTGGATTTGGGATGGAACCCGCCATGCATGGTGAGGAGCTTTTGTGTCTTTACATCTGTGGTCTGTATCTCATCCTTTGGCCATCTTATTATTCCCGCAGGGTATCTGATCACTGGCAGGGCATAACTGGCAGGGCATTACTACTGTAGATCCTGGTGGTGTGGATCAGGGAATCAATGTCCCGTTCACTCTCAAGCATACAGCTTGATGTCATCCATGTAGAGGAGGTGGTTGATTGTAGCTCCGTTCTTGAGGCAGTATCCATAGCCGGTCTTGCTGATTATTTGGCTTCATTTGGGGTTCAGACCTATGCAGAACAGCAGTGGGGACAGAGCATCACCTTGGTATATTCCACATTTGCCACTGGCCTCAAGGGTGGTTCTCCACAACCTCATCGAGTTCGCAATGAATGATCTAACAGTCCTGTTGATGTTGTAGAGCTTCAAGCATTCATTGATCCATTTGTGTGGCATCGAGTCGTAGGCTTTCTTGTAGTCAATCCATGACTGCGTGGAGTGTAAGTTTCACGTATGAAAATGCACAAAGAGTTAAGCAGCACCACGGCGCGCACGCACAGGTTGGTCTTTCGGGATTTGCAGTCTTGGGCAACTGTTCTGTCAACCAGGAGCTGGTGTTTAGCACCTCTGGTATCTCTACCAATGCCCTTCTGTGCTTTGCTTATGTATTGATCCATGTGCTTGCTTATCTTGGTAGCGATGGTGCCTGACATGAGCTTACATGTTGTGGAGAGACAGGTTATTGGGCGATAGTTGGATGGGACTGCACCTTTGGTGGGATCCTTCTGGATCAGGATTGTTCGCCCTTCGGTTAGCCATTCGGGGTGAGTCCCATCTCTTAGGAGCTGGTTCAGTTATCAGTTACTGGAACAACAACAACCAGATGGAAATGGATGAGATGCGAGAATATTATATATATATATATATATAAATGGAAAAATACACACACACATATACCGTTGCCTCTTTCTCTTTTTTCTGTAGGCTATATATTGGACTTGATATTTACTCTATACACCATTAGACCACTTTGGTTGTAAGATTCTGATAATTTATTGCATATTTGATTTTTGTCAATGAGATTAAGAAAGAAGACTATTATTAATTAAATTATATTTACAAGTCTAGAGGGTTTATGATGAATCAATCATTTGGTTTCATCAGTTAGCTTCTGCATAGTGCTCTATTTGAGTAATGAACATTCAAATATTGATCAACCTATTCAATAATTTCACATACCTGACCTTATCACTAATGATTCACTCTCAGCAACATCAGTGTGTAGAATCTATCTCCATCATGCTAACTAGTTCACAGCAGGAGCTCATTATAACTGATTGTAAAACATTAGCAAGAACAGTGAAAAAAACTACACCTAAACCTGGTTTATATCTGACCCAGATGCTGAGGTCGACCAATATTCCTCACCAAACCCGCTCTGATCACCGATCCAAGAAGGACAATAAAATATCATGAGTTCAACTCACTAATCATGCTCTCCAGCCCTGCTGATCACACACTGATTTTGATAAAAGCAGCTCCTACCTGTTTGTAGCTCAGTCATCGATTCAGTCCATGGCAAAGAGTTCATAGTTGTCCTGCGGCTCCTCTAGAGCAAACCAAAACTTCCTGCAGTGTCCTCCTAAGATCTTCTGTACCTCTTCACACACCATCCTGCACTCCTTACTTATACAAGCAGCAAAAAAAAAAAAAAAAA
>SSNP01000227.1:504249-574754 GCA_006937955.1 Pachypanchax playfairii | reverse complement strand
CTTATACAAGCAGCAAAAAAAAAAAAAAAAAAATCCTCCGTGGTGTGTCCTCAAATCCCCTATGGCAAGGTATATAATCACCACTTATCCCTGGGGCTTCCAGCTGCTTGACCTGCAGACTCCACAGCACCAGCCACGCTGTGCCAGACTATTTACGGTATTAGGCAACCCAAAATGGTGCCCGCTGCTCTGCCCACTATTGGCAGATATACACTCACCGGCCACTTTATTAGGTACACCTGTCCAACTGCTCGTTAACACTTAATTTCTAATCAGTCAATCACATGGCGGCAACTCAGTGCATTTAGGCATGTACACATGATCAAGACAATCTGCTGCAGTTCAAACCGAGCATCAGTATGGGGAAGAAAGGTGATTTGAGTGACTTTGAACGTGGCATGGTTGTTGGTGCCAGAATGGCTGGTCTGAGTATTTCAGAAACTGCTGATCTACTGGGATTTTCACGCACAACCATTTCTAGGGTTTACAGAGAATGGTCCGAAAAAGAAAAAATATCCAGTGAGCGGCAGTTCTGTGGGCGGAAATGCCTTGTTGATGCCAGAGGTCAGAGGAGAAGGGCCTGGTTCAAGCTGATAGAAAGGCAACAGGGACTCAAATAACCACTCGTTACAACCAAGGTAGGCAGAAGAGCATCTCTGAACGCACAGTACGTCGAACTTTGAGGCAGATGGGCTACAGCAGCAGAAGACCACGCCGGGTGCCACTCCTTTCAGCTAAGAACAGGAAACTGAGGCTACAATTTGCACAAGCTCATCGAAATTGGACAATAGAAGATTGGAAAAACGTTGCCTGGTCTGATGAGTCTCGATTTCTGCTGCGACATTCGGATGGTAGGGTCAGAATTTGGCGTCAACAACATGAAAGCATGGATCCATCCTGCCTTGTATCAACGGTTCAGGCTGGTGGTGGTGGTGTAATGGTGTGGGAAATATTTTCTTGGCACTCTTTGGGCCCCTTGGTACCAATTGAGCATCGTTACAACGCCACAGCCTACCTGAGTATTGTTGCTGACCATGTCCATCCCTTTATGACCACAATGTACCCAACTTCTGAAGGCTACTTTCAGCAGGATAACGCGCCATGTCATAAAGTTGGAATCATCTCGGACTGGTTTCTTGAACATGACAATGAGTTCACTGTACTCAAATGGCCTCCACAGTCACCAGATCTCAATCCAATAGAGCATCTTTGGGATGTGGTGGAACGGGAGATTCGCATCATAGATGTGCAGCCGACAAATCTGCGCCAACTGTGTGATGCCATCATGTCAATATGGACCAAACTCTCTGAGGAATGCTTCCAGCACCTTGTTGAATCTATGCCACGAAGAATTGAGGCAGTTCTGAAGGCAAAAGGGGGTCCAACCCGTTACTAGCATGGTGTACCTAATAAAGTGGCCGGTGAGTGTATATTTGTAAATGTAAAGAAAATGCCAACATCGTGCCATCAAAATTAATATTTTATAATATTTTACTTAAAATATAATTTTTAAAGGAAATGTTGTATTTTCATTCTACACCCTTCTAAACACCCAGAGGAGGTATTATTTTGTTAATAATATTGCTTTTTATGAAAATATTCCATATCCCACCTTTAACATAGTTTTTTATGTCAACAGATTCCAAATAATTAAATCATGTTAACTTGAAAGCAAGAGGAATAGTTTAATGACTTACCTAAAAATATTAAAAAACACAGCCTGCTGGCACCCAGGATGGAAACCCTGTCCTCTGAGGGAGAGGCAAGCTCCCTCTTCACTAGGCTATGGCTGCCATTTAGATTTTCTTGACAGCTGAAAGTCTTGCTTATTAATGTATGGTTGAAAAAGCTTAAATACATTGTTTTCACGTCTGCAGTCACCTGTTGGGGGAGCAGCATCAAAGCAAGTGACACGAAGAGGCTGAACAGATTGATAAGGAGGACTGGTTCTGTTCTGGGGACTGATCTGGAGTCTCTTGAGGTGATTGCCCAAAGGAGGATGGTTCGGAAAATGAAAATCATCCTGGAGAACCCTCATCATCCTCTTCATAACACAGCAACTCAACAACAGAGTGTCTTCAGTCAAAGGGTTCTTCTGATCCACTGCAGCACAGACCGCTACAGGAGATCCTTCTTGCCGACAGCTAGAACCCTCTACAATGGCTCCCTGAAGAAGAACTGAGCTATAACAAGACTTAATTTCCCTACGGGGATTAATAAAGTATTTTTGATTTTGATTTGATTTTCATAAAACACATATTTATTATGTAGGGAAAACGTGAGACATAACTGCATAAAGTTTACTTAAAACAATGAATTTAAACAAACACCTATTTTATGTGTTATTTGAAAATAAATTGACCAAAATGAAATGAAGGTAATCAAGTTTGGTTGTGAGAGGTGTGCAGACCTCATGATTGGATGTCTAGTGAAGATGCTGTGTAACTTGCAGAGAAACTGAAAAAAGTACTGTTATTAAGCTAACAAATTCTGTTTACATTTGTGTTATATTTCATATTTCATGTTGCAGTGGTAAATAAAAGAAGTCCACGTGTATAGGTATAATGACTGAAACCAGAAATCTGAAAATGTAAATAAAAATATTTTTTTGAGAACTCAGAGAATGAACTGGTAATTGGAACCAGGGGACAGGAAGAGACTAGATGAGTCAGCAACTATCAGATTAATGCCACTGTGATTGGATTGGTAATAAAAGTTGCTTACTGAGTCCGTCTTTTGTAGAAGCCAGGAGGAACACATTTGGGATCCAGGGAACCGAGAGGCAAACCAGAGAAGGAAGGAGCTGAAGAAAGCTGGTGAGTCCTGACGAATTGGAGGAGTGCAGAGATGGAGGCAGCTGGTGACTGGATGAATTGGACTGGAGGTTCATGGTGCTCACAGAGCTGGTCTGAGAGCAGCTGAGAGGAAATGGCGCAAATCCAAAAATCTCTCTGACTTGTCCGAATACCAGCAAAAGCTCTCTAGCTTCACATCCTGCTTAAAGGCTGCCAAGATAGCTTTTTACCAAAACAAAATCCAAAATGCTCCTAACATGGGAAAACTGTTCAAGACATTCAATACTCTTCTCCGTCCTCCACCTGCTCATCCACCCACCGGGCTGACTGCAGACATGTTCGCCACCTACTTCACCGACAAAATCGCCTCCATTAAAAATCAGTTTTCTGAGCCTAACCATCCCAGTCTGGTCCATCCTTCCTCCGGTCAATCGCTCTGCTCCTTCCGCTTACTGAATGAGGACGAAGTCTCCCGACTCGTAGTGGAATCTAATCCAACCACGTGTCCTCTGGATCCGATTCCTACAGATATCCTGTTGAGCATTCTTCACCCCAGGTGCCCCCACGCCCAAACTTTGACAATGAAATTTAGGCAAACTTCATATGTAAGATAACGTTTTAACAGTGAAGCTCCGAAATCTGAGGGTACGTGAACACAGCACTTGCTGCAGCACCGGCCGGTATCCACCTGCAGAGAGACTGAAGCGCAGCAAACGGGAGTAATCGTTCTTTTGGCAAAGGAGGAAACTAAATAAATATACCGGTAAGTAATACGAAGTTTGTTTTAAACTTGAGTGAAGTTTTAATATCAAGTAACAAATAACCCCCGAAAGATTTTTTGCAACCATAGAATTATTGACAGTTGTAGCCTCCTGCGGGTAGCTAACACCCTAGACAGTAGACAGAAACTCCGAGTCATAAATCGCTGTATGGAACTGCAGATTTGGTTGCACGTGAATACTTTGTCACTTACTTAGTGCCTAAATGCCACCATAACAACACAACCGTATTTTATCTCGAATATGTTGTTCTTTATATACTGTATGGTAACATACACGGTGTGGCCTAGCTAGATAATTCCTCATATAACTTGTCTGCTAGTTTCTTTTTACGATCAGAATGCAATTATAATCTCGTGAAGTGACTGCAATATTCCATGCTCATAGCCTCATAGCAGGGATGTTCATGTCCTCTAAGTTTTGGAAAATGCTCTCCTTCACACATGGATCATATACAGGCTTGTGCAGAACTGGCTGAGATCTATTTGATCTGAATTAGGTATGTTGGGGCAGGAAATGTCTAAAACCTGCAGGATGGGAGCTCTTGAGAACCAGAACTGGACCATAGCCAATGTTATCAAGAAAGTTGTTGTTTGTGACAGAAATGTTTGCTTTATTTCTTCAGGGCCAGCCAGTAGACTCAGGGAAAGGCATAAAAAATGAAAAGGTCTCAAAATATTGAGAATTTCTTTGTTAAGAAGAGTAAAATACAGCCGGAGGCAGAGAGTAATGACAGGGACAGGGAGACTGGGCAGCAGTCATCGTCATCTACAGTGAGTTCTACAGATCAAGGTATGTGTGAGAAAGAAACAAACAAAAAAATGTGAGGAAGGGATGTTTATATTGTCCATAATTCGACCCATCGGATTATATAATAGAAATGCTATTAATTGGGAATGAAGACGTATCCATTTTGGCTGTATGATTTGAAAAAGGGTGAAAGATGAGATATTTTCTTCCAGTAAGAGATTTTAAATATTTATCTCAGGATCTGTAAGGGACGATGCCCCTGTGAAGGACAATGAAGACCCGTCTCTCCAGTATTCACCAAGCAAAGGTATGAATTTTTGTACATAATTCTAAAGCAAAATGAAAAGATGCTTTCGATGACATCTTTTTTTTAATTAATGTAATGTAATAATTTTCTATTATTCCAGGTACTACTTTACATGTTTATGATCACACAGGTCATCAGAATGTGTCACCTTCAGAGACTACATCTTCTGCATCATGTACTACGCGGGGCCATCCACATGGTATTTGACTACCTGGTACTACATGGTATTTGACTATTTGAAAATGTTGAAGGTATATAAATGCTAAATAATGATCCAGGGTAGTTTGCATTATAAGGAAAATATTCTATAATATTGATCATGTCTCTTGTGCAAGTGTTGTTCTATATTCATAACAATTCTTCATTCATTAAAAATGGAATCTTTCATCCCTAGATATATCTCAACATCCACCGGATGGACTCAGGCAGCCACACTTGAAGGTATTTCCTCGAACAGTACATGGTGAAAAGAAGAGGGCCTTCAACAAGTCATGGTATTCACAGCACAAATGGCTTGAATATTCACAAAGTCGGGACTCTGTCTATTGTTTTGCATGTAGACATTTTTCTCTTCCAAATGTTTCTGAGACTCCTTTTACATCACTTGAAGGGTACTCAAACTGGAAGAAGGCAATGTACAGTGGGGCAAAGAAGTATTTAGTCAGCCACCAATTGTGTAAGTTCTCCCACTTAAAAAGATCAGAGAGACCTGTAATTTTCATCATAGGTATACCTCAACTATGAGAGACAAAATGAGGAAAAAAAATCCAGAAAATCACATTGTCTGATTTTTAAAGAATTTATTTGCAAATTATGGTGGAAAATAAGTATTTGGTCACCTACAAACAAGTAAGATTTCTGGCTTTCACAGACCTGTAACTTCTTTAAGAGGCTCCTCGGTCCTCCACTCGTTACCTGTATTAATGGCACCTGTGTGAACTCGTTATCAGTATAAAAGACACCTGTCCACAACCTCAAACAGTCACGCTCCAAACTCCACTATGGCCAAGACCAAAGAACTGTCAAAGGACACCAGAAACAAAATTGTAGACCTTCACCAGGCTGGGAAGACTGAATCTGCAATAGGTAAGCAGCTTGGTGTGAAGAAATCAACTGTGGGAGCAATTATTAGAAAATGGAAGACATACAAGACCACTGATAATCTCCTTCGATCTGGGGCTCCACGCAAGATCTCACCCCGTGGGGTCAAAATGATCACAAGAACGGTGAGCAAAAATCCCAGAACCACACGGAGGGACCTAGTGAATGACCTGCAGAGAGCTGGGACCAAAGTAACAAAGGCTACCATCAGTAACACACTACGCCGCCAGGGACTCAAATCCTGCAGTGCCAGACGTGTCCCCCTGCTGAAGCCAGGACACGTCCAGGCCCGTCTGCGGTTTGCTAGAGAGCATTTGGATGATCCAGAAGAGGATTGGGAGAACATCATATGGTCAGATGAAACCAAAATAGAACTTTTTGGTAGAAACTCAACTTGTCGTGTTTGGAGGGGAAAGAATGCTGAGTTGGATCCAAAGAACACCATACCTACTGTAAAGCATGGGGGTGGAAACATCATGCTTTGGGGCTGTTTTTCTGCAAGGGGACCAGGACGACTGATCCGTGTAAAGGAAAGAATGAATGGGGCCATGTATCGTAAGATTTTGAGTGAAAACCTCCTTCCATCAGCAAGGGCATTGAAAATGAGACGTGGCTGGGTCTTTCAGCATGACAATGATCCCAAACACACCGCCCGGGCAACGAAGGAGTGGCTTCGTAAGAAGCATTTCAAGGTCCTGGAGTGGCCTAGCCAGTCTACAGATCTCAACCCCATAGAAAATCTCTGGAGGGAGTTGAAAGTCCGTGTTGCCCAGCGTCAGCCCCAAAACATCACTGCTCTAGAGGAGATCTGCATGGAGGAATGGGCCAAAATACCAGCAACAGTGTGTGAAAACCTTGTGAAGACTTACAGAAAACGTTTGACCTCTGTCATTGCCAACAAAGGCTATATAACAAAGTATTGAGATTAACTTTTGTTATTGACCAAATACTTATTTTCCACCATAATTTGCAAATAAATTCTTTAAAAATCAGACAATGTGATTTTCTGGATTTTTTTTCCTCATTTTGTCTCTCATAGTTGAGGTATACCTATGATGAAAATTACAGGCCTCTCTGATCTTTTTAAGTGGGAGAACTTACACAATTGGTGGCTGACTAAATACTTTTTTGCCCCACTGTATATATATAACAATAAATCTGTTTATTGAAGTCAAGACTGTGGAACAGCACATGTGCAGAAAGAATTGGTTGCACATCACAACAGGTAGCATATTTCAAAAGAAACGGAACACCGGTTCTAGAAATGGCCGTCTGAGACACAGCTGCAGATAAGTTATTTAGTTCTGCTTTAATATTTAGGTTTCTAAAATTCAGTGTACAGAATGGCAATGTGATTTTTTTAAACTCACACATACGTATTTACACATACATAGTAATATACAGTACATTTGAACCACATTTATATAAACACACACACACACTGAATAAATAAAACTCCTCCACGAGGCTTAGCGCACTGAGCCTGCCCTGCCCAAAGCCGGTGCTGCTGGGCTGCTGCTCAGGCAGAGGCAGGCAGAGTGGGTCCAGTCTCTGAATGGTAATGCTAACATAGGCTAATGTTCAATACAATATCAATATGTAACTAACTAACAACTCTAACACTAAAAACTATGAAAACTATCTAATTATAAGTAAATTAAAGAGCAATGGCAGCTGGTGAAATATTTTTTGGGTGGGGCTGCATAAATTCAATTAACTGACGATCAATAAAACATTTGTAATGATGAGTTAATGTAAACCCTGAAGAAAACAAAACATTTTCAACTTTAGTTAAATATTTAACAATGACTTTATTCAATTGTTGTTACGTGTTGGGGTTGTCAGATAGGACCCAAGTGCAGGCAGGAGACGGGAGGAGTAAATACAGCAACAAAAGGTTTAATAATAAAGTAAAGATGCTGGCAGGGCAGCAAAAACAAACTTACAGGAGAGGAGCCATAGATAAACCAGGAGGGCGAAGACCAATGTAATCCAAACACGGAAAGGCAACGGTGAACATGATCTAAGGTGTGACTGAAAAATAACCCGACACTGACTAAGGAACACATGAGGCTTAAATATAAAAATTCTAACTGATGACAAACTCAAAACATCTGGGAACATGGGGAAAACAAGCAAGAACTAATCACTGTAACAGGATCCACCTGGGAGTGGACAGAATGAACAAAGGAAGTGACATAACACAATCAAGGGACCTACACCACGGGGAGAACAGGAACTACATACAGTACAAAAATAAAAGCAGAACAGGTAACAAGACTGGGGCAAATAAAGGCTGAACTAGATGACAGATATCAAACATGAACTCAGACACGAGGCAAGACTAAACTATCAAAACACACCTGAATGGAAAAACACTAGACTGAGAGAACTGAATAAACCTAAACTAATCTAAAGCACAGAGTGAAAACAGATGACTGGAAAAGAAACACAACTACAGAAAAACCAAAAGCCACAACATGGAATGAAAATAAACAAAACCCCAGAACCTGACAGGACCCCCCCCAAGGGACGGCACCCGACGTCCCCAAAACAAAACCCTAAGACCTGACAGAACCCCCCCCCCCTCAAGGGACGGCACCCGACGTACCTAAAACAAAACCCCAATATGGGCGGGAGGTGGGAGGTAAGGAAGGAGGGGCCGAAACCAAGGATACGCTCACAGAAAAAGAAAAACAAGCTCCTCAAAACCAGGCTACAACTAGATTCCAAGGCCTGGAAGTCCAAATGCGCCCAAGGCGCAGAGAGTCTGAGGGTGGCCTGGAAACTACCAAAGTGGGCACAAAATGTCTAGGAAACGGCACGGAGGCTGAGACGAAAGAATCTGCTGAACGGCCAGGGGCCGTGAGGTGAGGCGCCGAGAGTCTGGAGGACGGCCTGGAGGCCGAGAGTCTATAGAACGACCTGGGGGCCGCTCTGAGAGGCGCAGAGAGTCTGGGGGGCGGCCTGGAGGCCGCTCTGAGAGGCGCCCAAAGTCTGTAGGACGGCCCGGATGCCGCACTGAAAAATACCGAAGGTCTGGAGGGCGGCCAGGATGCTGCGGTGAGAGGCGCCGAAGGTCTGGAGGGCGGCCAGGATGCTGCGGCGAGAGGCACCGAAGGTCTGGAGGGCGGCCTGGGAGCCGCGAGGCGAAGAGGCGCCTGGCGTCCGGAGGGCGGCCTGGGAGCCGCGAGGCGAAGAGGCGCCTGGCGTCCGGAGGGCGGCCTGGGAGCCGCGAGGCGAAGAGGCGCCTGGCGTCCGGAGTGCGGCCTGGGAGCCGCGAGGCGAAGAAGCGCCTGGCGTCTGGAGTGCGGCCGCTGCTGCTGGCGGAAAGACGGCCGCTGGTGCCGGATGGAGGTCTAGGAGGTCTGGAAGGTCTGGCACTGGAGACTGGGGCCAGGTCCCCTGGATGGCTGGAGGCTGAAGCGATGCGAACTGGAACCGGTGAATCTGGAGCTGATGGGTCTGGAACTGGAGCTGATGGGTCTGGAACTGGAGCTGATGAGTCCGGAACTGGAGCTGATGAGTCTGGAACTGGAGCTGATGAGTCCGGAACTGAAACTGATGCTACTGGAGGACCGTCGCGGATGGCGACGTCCTCGGACCCTGGCGTTGGAGGACCGTCGCGGACGTTGAAGGAGAATGTCCTGTGCGGTTCCTAACGCGGAGTAAATATAAGCCACGTCTGTGGATTTGAAGGCCGCTGCCAGAACCCGATCCAGTCTCTCCATGAGAGTCTGGATCTCCGGGAGGTGATGGGGGGAGAACGTAAACCTCCCTGCTGGGTCCATATTGGTCGGGTTATTTTGTTACGTGTTGGGGTTGTAAGATAGGACCCAAGTGCAGGCAGGAGACGGAAGGAGTAAATACAGCAACAAAAGGTTTAATAATAAAGTAAAGATGCTGGCAGGGCAGCAAAAACAAACTTACAGGAGAGGAGCCATAGATAAACCAGGAGGGCGAAGACCAACGTAATCCAAACACGGAACGGCAACGGTGAACATGATCTAAGGTGTGACTGAAAAATAACCCGACACTGACTAAGGAACACATGAGGCTTAAATACAAAAACTCTAACTGATGACAAACTCAAAACATCTGGGAACATGGGGAAAACAAACAGGAACTAATCACTGTAACAGGATCCACCTGGGAGTGGACAGAATGAACAAAGGAAGTGACATAACACAATCAAGGGACCTACACTACGGGGAGAACAGGAAGTACAGACAGTACAAAAATAAAAGCAGAACAGGAAACAAGACCGGGGCAAATAAAGTCTGAACTAGATGACAGATATCAAACATGAACTCAGACACGAGGCAAGACTAAACTACCAAAACACACCTGAATGGAAAAACACTAGACTGAGAGAACTGAATAAACCTAAACTAATCTAAAGCACAGAGTGAAAACAGATGACTGGAAAAGAAACACGACTACAGAAAAACCAAAAGCCACAACATGGAATGAAAATAAACAAAACCCCAGAACCTGACAATTGTAAAATATATATATATTTTTTTTTTTCACCACAACAGGTTAATCTAGTCAGCCAAACAAATTTTGTGCATTAACATTAAATTTTGTATTTTAAGTAATATTTAATCGAATATAAACATTAAATATGTTTGATCATTTCAATTGTCCAGTACTGGATAAACCTCCACAGTTGTGTCCAGTGTGTCTCAGGAAACCTCCCACTGTGCTGTAGAACCAGTTCTCCATGCAGCAGGTCATACTGACGAGATGCTGAGTGAAGACAAAACAATCCTCAATGTGCAGCAGGATGGTGTCACACACCTGAAAAACAGTTTTTCATTCTAATAAAGTTACAGCCATCTACTAGTCATAATTTTTATAATAATTTTTTTCTTTACAGGCTTCTCTGTCACAGGGTTTTGCAAGTTTCCCTTCTGTTCAGTTGTATTCTACCAGAAAACAAAAAGAAAACATTGTTCTTACTTTCATTATCCATGTGTCTCCTGGTGTTCTCTTCTTTATATTTTCGGACAGATGTTTCATATCCCTCCTCACTCCTGTAACAGTCCAGGCAGGATCTGTGCCGCTTGTTTTAAACAAAAACCGAGTTAGCATAGCTACATCCAGCTAGCTCCGAGGGAAACCTCTCACAGACTGCTTCCCTTTCTCATTTAACGGCTGTTTGATAGCAGATAATCTCATGGTATTTAAATGTGGTTTGGGGCGTTTCAAAAATCTTAAAGGGTCAACGTCATGCTCTACTTCAGTCAATCCCAAATTTCGAATGCAGTAGCCACTGTTCAACCCCAAGAGGGCAGCTCTATAACATTTTGAGACCAAAAAATGTTGAATGACACAATTTTACAAGAAAATGTCAAAAAATGCCCAGAAACTGAAAGATTGCATTGGTAAATACAGTTTACAAGCAAATTGTTTTGGGGTTCAGTTACACTTTAAGCAAAGTGAAATTTTTCCCCTACTACTTTGGATATTACAGAATGTCTCTGGTACAATAAAACAAATCTTTACTTAGCAATTTTTGATTCTTTCTCTAGTGTGTGATTCAGATACTTATCTTGACTTTTAAATGATTAAAATCTAAGCAGCAATACACAGATCCTTTCTGGAGTTGCATTTGTTCCAAAATAAATATTTTATTCATTCACAATTGTGTATTCCTCTCAAGTTCCAAAGCTTAAGAAGAAAGTGACTTAGGTGCCTGAGCAGGGTGGCTCAAATAAGATAAGACTCAGTTACTGGGTCTATCCTTAATCACTGCCAGATGCTGCATTTCAGTATGTAACATATCAGCAACATTAGGCCGAGGATATTACTGGGTGAGCATCCAGTCTAACAAGGGACAAAGATTAATCTCACGAAACACACATTTCAATGTACGATTCTAATGATAAATGTATGCCAGTTGCGCTCCACTGATTTGTATTCTGAACATAAACTCATATTAAGACAGCAGTGGAAGTGATTTCTTATTAAATTTAGCCCCACTTTTACTTTTTTGTCAACATTTCCCATACTGGAGATTAGAAAAACAATTTCTGAAAAACCAGAACAAACCTGGCAACATAAGCTAATCAAGCTATTAAAATATCTGGTCTGATACATGAAACATCTGTGAGATAATGCATTGCACACTGCATGGATTATGCTTCCTTTAATGCCTGTTCTATTCAATGTCATTGTACCATAAAGTAAAAAGAAGAAACAAACCTTCATAATGTTATGAGGTAGTGGTAACTCAGGAGGAAGTGCAGTTGTCTTTTAATTAGAAGGTTGGCGATTTAATCTCAGCTTCCTCTTCCAGAAGTCAAATTGTCCTTGGGTAATTGTGTGTAAACATGTAAATATGTGTGAGTTCTCCTTTAAATGCAAACTGAGAGAGATGTTGTTTGGTCGGATATGGCAGATAAGGAAGATGAAGCATATCCTTAGTTTTTCCAGGATTTTGTGATTCAAGTGAAGGTGCAAATCTCTCATGTACAGCCACTAAATCCCAACAATTCAGCTGTTATATTATGGTCCATAATATTTAGAATGTTATTATGGAGTATATCTGCAATATTGACTGTAGAAGATGCAGAAATTGTTATGGTTTAGTTTTATGTGGGTGGAACTCAACTGCAAAAGAGGAATGACGGAAGGCAAACTCTTAAAGCTATAGTGCGTAACTTCTGTCACTTCTGTCGCCTCCTAGCGGAATTTTGCATTATTACAACAACAGATGAGTGTGAAAACTCATCAGCAACAAATACGGGTCTCAAAATGCTTAAATCTTAACCCATATTTTCTCTTCCAAATTATCTATATGTGTATATACACTCCCCTAAAGGATTATTAGGAACACCTGTTCAATTTCTCCTTAATGCAATTATCTAATCAATCAATCAATCAATCAATCAATCAATCAATCAATCAATCAATCAATCAATCAATCAATCACATGGCAGTTGCTTGAATGTATTTAAGGGTGTGGTCCTGGTCAAGACAATCCCCTGAACTCCAAACTGAATGTCAGAAACGGAAGGAAAGGTGATTTAAGCAATTTTGAGCGTGGCATGGTTGTTGGTGTCAGACGGGCCAGTATGAGTATTTCACATTCTGCTCAGTTACTGGGATTTTCACGCACAATCATTTCTAGGGTTTACAAAGAATGATGTGTAGGGCAACACGTATTATGAAAGTTTGCCTCTTCAATACGTGTTATTCGGGGCACCACCTTCTTTCGAAGGAATTAAATATTAGAATATTTAATCAGTTTATTTCAGTCTCATAATATGAAGTCGCATGTCCGTCCAGATAGTGACTCAAATCACACATAAAAACTGAATCGGCCAATTAAAATTAAAGTGAATATTTATTGAACAACAAGGAAGACAGACCAATAAACAGACAAACAAATAAACAGTTAAACACGGAATGGAATTAACGATGCTATGAACAGGAAATTACATCAGATTTAGTATGTTTCTAGAATAAGTGGACTTTCTAACGTTCAAGAATCTTAAACACTAGTAAGAGTGGGTGAGGAAACGGAAAATGCTCTTTTAACACGGAAGATCATTTTGAATTTAAGAAAAATTGTGATTTTGGAATGAGAGAGAGAGGGGAAGAAAAAGATGAAGGCACAGATTTCACTTCCGGGCCACTGAGATACCAACACAACTGTTTCAATCCTTTGTCATGGATTAACTTAAATCGATCTCTTACTTCTTTGCAGCACGGTTGGGAGTTTTCGCTCCTTTAGTTCCCAGAGAGTTCCGTCTGTTTTCGAAGCGGCTTTTCTCCCAAAAGTCGGGACTTTTCCTGGGTTTGGCTGCACGTCTGCTTTGCAAGCAGGGTGGAGATCGGTCGTTGGAAGGTACTCGTCACGTGTCGAAGGCCCACGGAAAGAATTCTGGGATCTGTAGTTTCTTCCTCCAGCTGGCAACGTGAAGTCTGGATCTTGTGGAATTAAACTATTCAAACAAAATACTTTGCGTGTTTGAACGTGCGTCGAATTTAAAGAAAATTGAACTTTGAAGATAAAAAAAATTGCGCGTCAAAACAAAAGCTTAAGTGTCTAATAAACGAGGAGTTCATTAAAATAAAATCAAGAAAAAGGTTTTAAACTCGCAAAACGAGGTAAAAATGATAAAAATGAAACGTGAGTAAAAGTCTAAAAGGAAATAAAAGAAATATAAAAAGTATAAAAAGTATAAAAATGAAAGAAGTGAAGGAAGTATAAAGGAAGAAGAAGTGCCGAAGAAAAAAGGTAACTCGGGAGTCCTGCGCAAGCTTAATTATAGACTCTTTTCCCCGCCTGTAGGTGTGGCTATCATGGGCTCTTAGCCAATGAAAAATCCGTTTTGGGGAATTTGAATTTTAGGACGGCCCTTGGGGGTTGGTCACAGATTCCTTTTCATTACATCGAATAAAAAAACGCTTGCTCATCCACTCTTTGTAAGACTATCATTGCCATAAATTTTATCTTTTAACAAGAATAAAAGAACAGTGTTTCCTTATTCTGATGACATATTACTTTTTACACATATCAGTATTTGTTCCTGAGTAGTAAAGAAGGGATTTGCAGGTTAATTCAATATATCCTAAGATCTGTAACATGTTTAATCAAAGCATTATTTTAAATCAATTTAGGTTACATTGCTCTTTATAGTGACTTACTGAAGAGTTTCAAGTTTATTTATTTATAAAGCGCCAGTTCATGACAAAGTCATTTCAAGGCACTTCACAGAAAAATCAACCAATTAATAATAAAACATTTACTATCTAAAGGACCAGCCGACTGGGTTGAATTGAAGAGAGTGATTTAAACACATTTCATTTTATGCAATGAACAATGTCTCACTAGTCCAGGTAGAAATACTTTTGTCAAAATAAGAATGTTCCTTAGGCATCTCGGATTTTTGATTAGCAGTCATTGATCAGATCACAGTTGAATAATTCTGAAATTCACATGCTTATTATCAGAGTTTCACTGAATATAGTTTTCAGATATACATCAAATCATTTTATCACTGTAGTTAAACTGGGGGAACATTCCTTCAGAGCACAGATGTGGGTTTGAAACCTGTAAAGAAAAAAAGAGTGATTGAATTAGCTGTGATCACATTAAGTAGTTCATATGTGTATTGAAGCAGTCTGGATCAGTCATCGTGGTTAGGGGGGTGAGACTCGGATGAGGCTCGGAGCCATTCTGTCTGTCGTTTGAGATAAACCAGGATGCTTTATCCAAACACAAAAGGAGGTTTTCTAAACACATTCACATTTGCTGTAAATGATCTCAGCAGGGTATGTGGCTTCAAAGGGCTTTTTCCAGACCAGGTCCTGGTACACACGCGCTTCTTCAGTTTGATTAATCAGAAATGAGGCTGTTGATGCGTCCTACAGATGTGAAAAGGGAAAAACATCCATTATGCGGCAGTCCTGTGGGCAAAACTGCCTTGTTGATGCTAGAGGTCAGAGGAGAATGGGTCAACTGATTCAAGCTGATAGAGCTGATAGAAGAGCAACTTTGACTGAAATAACAACTCATTACAACTGAGGAATGCAGCAAAGCATTTGTGAAGCCACAACATGCACAACCTTGAGGTGGATGGGCTACAACAACAGAAGACCCCACCGTGTACCACTCATCTCCCTACAAATAGGAAAAAGAGGCTACAAGCTCACCAAAATTGGACAGTTGAAGACTGGGAAAATGTTGCCTGGTTTGATGAATCTCGATTTCTGTTGAGACATTCAAATGGTAGAGTCAGAATTTGGCGTAAACAGAATGCGAACATGGATCCATCATGCCTTGTTACCACTGTGCAGGCTGCTGGTGGTAGTGTAATGGTGTGGGATGTGTTTTCTTGGCACGCTTTAGGCCCCTTAGTGCCAATTGGGCATTGTTTAAATTGGAAATTGGTTATAAAAAACAATAAAACCTGTATTTTTGATCACAAAACATAAAATAAACAAAACATAGACTTGCTGCAAAAAATTTGTTGACTACATGTTTAAGCTGTTTAAATAATCACATTACATACAGGACTATTCTATCTGCAATAGATATGTTACTGATTTGATCAGTAATAATTTACCAATTGTAGAAATACAGGTTTATTCTGACTGGACTGATATGTAAACAGTCTAATCTGGATCAAGAACACAGTTAGCTACTGCCATGTTAAAACAGCCCCAGTATGAAAAATGTTAGTGTTTGCTGCCTGCCACTGTGTTGACGTAAAACAACAGAGACACTGGGGCGGTGAAGCCTTCTCTTCTTCAGCCACCTTCCCACTTCTTCCTGGTATTGATTTGGAAAACCTTTAAATCCAAAACCAGAGATTTACAGTCTACACAAAAACTGAAAAGATTATCAATTATATTCTCTTCATTCTTCTTCGTATTTTATTCATATTAACTTTTCCCGTTTTTCCGTTCTCACCCCAGCTGATCTCACCCCAACTTCTACTTTAAAAAGACACAAACGCTTCTGTTGATAATGAACCAAAGCTGAGTAAGTTAATCAATGGGGTGTTTATACCACTAATATTGTTTATTTCTTCCTTAGCATTCTTCCGTCTGCCATAATCAATGTTATAGAAGATATAATTCTGTCAGATGAATAAACACTGGTGTTCCTGTGTCGCTAACGTTAGCAGACTGGTGGAAATACAGTACAAAATAAACATTTTGTCAAAAAAAAATAAACAAAAAAAAAACTGAAGTTGGTGTCTTGTGGATTTGGACGCTTCCACCCTTCCTTCTGTTCTCACGCTTACCCTCTGCGCCTAGCAACCGTGACGACGCTAAACAAAAGCAGTGAAAATGGTTTATTCTGCAATATTCAAGTTTATTCTGCAATGACTTATTAAAATGTTGTCTTGTGTTCTGTAAATAATTTCTGTATATTGTTGAGTTTTGTATTGGAAATATTTTCTACAAGTCATTAAACAACTCTAACTATATAAAGTTCATTTTCATGTTAACAAATGATCAACATACTATAAAAAATAAGGGAAATAAAAAGTAAACACAGTGAATTATGAGAAGTATTTCTTTCAATCAGTTTATTCTGAAGTTTATAACATAACAAAATCAAAAACTTGATGAGAACTCTTGATCTGTGTCTTGATCCTTACTGCTGGGTACCTGAGAATAGGATTTATAAATAGATTTATTCTTGTGCCTCCACCTCACAGTTTGCTCCGGTGCTTGATAAAGGTATTTTTCAGTTTTTTCGTCCCTAAAACACATTTGAAAAAGCTTAAATCACTAACAAGAAATTATCTGTGTGTGTAAATACTTACACAGGAGGTATGAACGGGAACATTTTTAGAGAAGTAAACATACAATTAGGGGTGGTCGATATGGGAAAAAAAAATCAGATCACGATTTTCTTTTTTTAAAATCATGAACACAATTTTTTTTTTCATTTTAACAATTTGAAAATTTTGGAAGTTATTTACCAGTAAAAATACATAAATTTAAAAAGCATACCCCTTTACAGAAAATGAGATAAAAGATCATTTCAGATCAGGGTACTGTTTAAATGCTTGTTTTAATTTAGGAAAAACTATAGCAAATACGTCCTATTACAAAAAAAAAATCAAACTTAAAAGTTGGCAAACAACAGAGCAGAGCTCCAAGTTCTCAATTAAATGAATCGTCAGAGACAAATGAAGCTCTGATGTGCGACTGGACCACATTTCACTAGTTGTGGCATAAAATTTGGCGCATTTAACTTTTTCTACCACCTTCTCACGGCAGTCGGAATACAATTTGGGAAAGGCGGTGTTGGAGAAATATTTTCAACTTGGTACCTCATTTTGGCAACGCGACTTGAAAAATTACTTTCCTTGCCACCTTTGCAGAACGTGAAGTTTTCTGACTCGTAAAGTTCCACTAAGAAAAGATGCAAAATGAATATAAAAATGATGTCCGTTTATTGGATACATTCAGCTACAAAAAAAACATCATTGCATCTACGTAACTTCTGTGATGCTCAAGGAAAACAAAACTACTTACGGACTAAAATATTAACAAATAAAACTTAGCTACGGTCAGAAAACTGTAGCTCCTCGTCCTGCTCCAACAACTAACTAAAAGCTCTGCGCATGCGCACTCAAAAAATAACAAAGAAAAAACTACAATTTACCTTGCAGGACCTAAAGGAGCTTAAGTAACTAATTATACAATAAAAAGTTCAAGTTTATTTATTTATAAAGCGCCAGTTCATGACATGACAAGTCATTTCAAGGCATTTCACAGAAAAATCAACCAATTAATAATAAAACATTTTCTATCTAAGGAACCAGCCGATTGGGCTGAATTGTTATTTCAGCACAATCCCCCATCCTGAGCAGCACGACTGGCGACAGTGGAAAGGAACGACTCCCTTTTAACAGGAAGAAACCTCTAGCAGAACCCGGCTCAGGATGGGCGGCCTTCTGCCTCAGCCGACTGGGGTCTGAACTGACAGGAAAGAGACACAGACAAACACAGCATACATTATATATAAAACACCACAAAATGTAATCAAATCCCTCATAAAAAAATAAGCCCTACACATAACTATAACATTATTCTAACAGGACGTTATGTACACCAAACATTATTTCTATATGGCTCCAACACCGCAGATCAACTACTTTTAGGAGTCTTCTAAAACCCTCATTTGCCACAGTTTGGATCAGAACCATATCCTTTGTCAGATAAAATGTCACTGCATCTGTGATGTATTTCCAGTGCTTCATTGGTGTGGATGGGGCAGCGGCTGTCGGACTCTTTGCCTTCTGACTTTCTGACGTGCGAACCTTTTCGTTGCAAACTTTGCAATTACGTTTGTTTGCAACGTGTCGCTATGAGAGAACTCAAACCAATTCCACATACGAGAGGTGGATTTTTTTTTATTGGGAATCATTCTCGCTTTCAGAAGCCATGCTTTTTCACATAGTGGCTTTAGTACATGGAGGCTAAACAGACCAACACGCTGCCTGAAACTTGCTCTGATTGGACCATCAATGTGTCTGTTGTGCCGACAGATGCAAACTAGCAAATAGCGTGACTTGGCTGAGAGAGAGGAAAAAAAACAAATCAAATGCTGTGTGCTCATATGTGTCAAGAAATTATGGCATAGATAGGTGATAAAACACAAACAATGCATTTTCTTATTAATTATGGCTATGTGCTATTTAATCCCTGACTGAATGTTTGAGTTCTCAGATTAAGAGGCATTACAGATCTCCTTTAAAACTCTGACATACCATGACTGTTTTGGTATTAGAAAAGCAAACATTTGGAATTGATAGGGGACCCACATTTAACAACTAATGTCATTGTCATGGTTCAATACCAGGTGGGGGTTGTTTTCGAGCTCCAAGTGTGACCCAACTCCAAACACACAGCGAGGAAACGATTGCAGGTTAACAGTGTTTAATAATGTACAGTGCTCCAAATACAGACAACAGTAAAACTGTACACGTTGTAGTGAACTCAGGACGGAACTGGTGCGGGACAGGAACGGTCCTGGGTTGTGAGAGAGAGAGAGGTTAGTGACAGGCTGTGATACCAGCTGCGGTGTGCGGGGATCGTGCTCGTTAAACTCACGGTGACGTGTTAGTCGTCCGGTTGTGAAGAGGGATCCAGAGATGCTGCCGCGGGGTTGGTGATCCAGGCTGTCGGTACAGTGATAGGAGATCCGGGTCTGGGTGCTGTTCGTGCAGACGTGACTGCAGCAGGGGTGACAGCAGCGCGCTGACCGGGAAGGCGTGGATCCAGAAGAGGCCAGAGACAGACGGGGAGCCAGAGGGAGAGAGCTGGTCACAACAGAGCTCTTGAGAACCCGTGGAGAGCCAGTCCTCACGAGAGGCGGGTAGATGACCACGCTGAGGTACTGCAAGCTGGAGGAACGCTCCAGGACAACGGGCTAAGCACAAGGGAAGAGAAGGCAGGTTAGACACTGCTAGTAAACGCTCTGACATCAATATACTGGCCACTCTGTTACCACGGGAAGTTAGTGGAACAAACTGGCGTCTGTCTCTTGTTCCTCCTCTGTTTAAGTACCCAGCTCTCCTGAGCTGGGTAATGATCCACACCAGCTTCCACTGATGATCTGCTGCCACGCCCTGCAAAACAATTAGTCACACACACACCACCCACCAGCAGCAGAGATCCTGACAGTCATAAACAACTGCAGAGCCTTTAACAGCCATTTTCCTCTAAAACCTCTTTCAAGTGCCTACTTGAATATTCATTAATGAACCTTCATTCTTGAAGATGCTCCAGAAATCTAAATTTATGTAGCACAGGCATATTCGTTTGATTCAATAGCCATATGCAAGGGTAATCAACTGCACTTTGAGAGTTAATGCCAAAGATCTGAGATAGTGTAAACAGCTTTGATATTCATGATTGGATTTGTTGTTTTTTCATATCATCTGAAAATTCTGGACAAAAAAGCTCTGTTTACTAAAAACTGCCAGAAGCTCAGTTTGCTTTTGTCACAAGTTATTGTTCAGAAGAAAATATCATGATGTGCAAAGATGACCCGTCTTATCTTAAATTCTGTCTTACATTTGTTAATTTCATTCCAGCTGTTTCACTGCTGAAGCAAATCACAGTTAAGCAAAGAGCCTGTCAAAATATTAGCAGTTATGAAGGGAATGCACAGCAGTCAAATGACAGCCTACCAGTTTGGCAGCTAACTGGGAATAGGAAGGAAAATGGAAAAGGTAATTACTCCACTGAACACTGGAGAAAAAAAATGATATATGTCTACAGGAAATCTTTTGTTTGATGAATATTTTTGTCCCACAAAATTGTAAGACATCCTTTCAACAAATTTTATTTGATTTATTTAGCAAGTCATTCAAAACGTAAGTACTTGTAAGCACTCTCCAAGGCAG
Source organism: Pachypanchax playfairii (assembly GCA_006937955.1). NCBI lineage: Eukaryota > Metazoa > Chordata > Actinopteri > Cyprinodontiformes > Aplocheilidae > Pachypanchax > Pachypanchax playfairii. Next base: position 554,131 of record SSNP01000227.1, on the reverse strand, counting down.
CCAGGAGCAAGTGTGCCCGGCGCCACTGATCAGGTCAGCCAGGGTCACACAGGAGGATACATACATGTAGCATGCACAGAATGTCTACGTTTATGTTTGATTCTTCCTCCATGAATCCAGAATTACAACTGAACAACATCTTAAAATTTTGAGACAGAATCCAAGCGGTTACGTCATCGTGCGTCATTGTTCCCGTTTCTTTACTTCACTTCACATGCAAAGCATGCATAAACCTATGTGTAGAAATCAGATGAATATCAGACAACATTGGGTAGGAAAAGAGATAAAAAAGGTTCCCCACACCCAGTGCCCTCAAGGGAGCGCTGGATGGAAGCACAAAAAAAACTCCTTAGCGAGGGGGGGTTAACAAACACCACGTACACAGTGAGGACAATTGAGGGGCGTGTCTGCAAATGTATGATGTGAATGTGTTGTAGAGCAAAAAGCAGGGAACAAAGGGGGAAGCAGGACCAGACCAGAATGTGCCCTCACAGAGATCAGCAAAAAAGAAAAACACACACTCACTCTCAGAAATAGAGGTACGAGACAAGGACATTTTTGTACCTATAGGTAAATTGTTTTAAAATGTTCCCTTAAAAGTACAATATTGGTCTTTAAAAGGCCAGAAATGCCCCTTTGAGTGTTCAAATTGATATAAAGTACAAATTTGTACCATTTCAACTGCACCTGCAACCCTGGCCAAGGCTGGTTAATCTCCATTTTATTAGGTTTCTTCCATCATTTTCAATATTATGTTTCAGAATGTTGGTTTTAGACTTCAAAATGTGGCATAATTTTACTGTTTTAGTGGAACAACTTCATAAGGTACAAAAGTGGACCTGGACTACAGGGTGCACCCCCAGCGACGAGAAGGGTACAAATTCTTGTCGCTGGGGGTGTACCCTGTAGTCCAGGTCCCTTTTTGTACCTTATGAGGTTGTTCCACTAAAACAGTAAAATTACAAGGAGCAAAAGAAAAGGAGTTTGTCAGCTGCTTCCCTGTTGGGGGAGCAGAATCAGAGCAAGTGACATGAAGAGGTTGAACAGAATGATAAGGAGGGCTGGTTCTGTTCTGGGGACCGATTTGGAGTCTCTTGAGTTAATTGTCCAAAGGAGGATGGTTCGGAAAATGAAAATCATCATGGAGAACCCTCGTCATCCTCTTCACAACACAGTAACTCAACAACAGAGTGTCTTAAGTCAGAGGCTTCTTCAGATCTGCTGAAGCACAGACCGCTACAGGAGATCCTTCGTGTCCACAGCTATAACCCTCTACAATGGCTCTCTAAACAAGAACTGAGCTACAACAACATTTAATTTAACTTTGGGGATTAATAAAGTATTTTTGATTTGATTGATTTGAATTATTGTAGAATAAAATATCAACATTTAACATTTAAGCTTGGTAATAAAGGAAAATCCAATGTTTACCATTAATGACTATTGCCTGTAAGCCTGTTTGCCAACAGGGAATAGCATTGTTCTGTTTTAAAAGTAAAGTATATATAAACTCTCAAGAATTAAATCTGGTGTTGTAATATAATTTATTGCTGCTACTGTGATTAATTTATGGCTGAAATTTTGTGATTCATGTGTTTATTGTTCTATTTAGTAAGAACATGTGCTATAAAAACACAAGAATGGACATTGTTAAATACATGTGGGTTAATTAATAAATGAGTGTGCTTGCAAAAATGTCCCCCTCTTTCCCTGGAGTTACTGACACATCAGCTTCAATGGTTAAGATTTATAAAATGCATGTTGTTGAGACACCAGTGTGTCACTTCAGTTGCCTTCTGTGTGGAGCTTACAGCCGAAAGTGAGTCATACACTCTTGCTGATGTGTTGATGGTGAGAAGATGAGCAACATTACCCCAGTGTATGATTAATTAGTGGACATTATCCCATCTCTGCTGCTCACAATGGGAGCTGTGTTATGCCCTTGGATTTAATTGCATATCAAGCTGTGCCACCAGTCGCCCTTTAACGCAACTTTGAAACACACAAATGTATGTCATAGAGGTCTGGCAGAAAGTTGTTGAATATTATCATATTATATTATTACATGCTTCAGTCATGTTCTATTATATACTATTTCCACTAGGGCCTGACCGATATATCGACCGGTCGATATTATCGGCCGATATGGGGGTCCAGGGTGATATCGGTAAAAAATTGCCGATATTTTCCAATATTTTTTATTGATTTATTTTTGTCATATATGTGTTTCTGCGTCTCCATTAATGAGAATTCATACCAAGTCTTTGTTATAAAAAAAATTATATTTACTTTATTTTAAGTTATTGTGATAATTTGTGAGGTGTTCTACTGTTATTTACAGGCTCCGTTGTAAAAGTTGAATACAATAAATTATTATTGTTTACTGCAGTGCTTTCTGTGTTAGGATTTGCCCCTGTTGGACCTATTAAAGAAACAACTATTTTACTATTGGAAAATATTTATTTTATTGTAAGCTTTTTGTAGGTTATTGTAATCTATTGTTCTACTGTTTTCTACATGTTCTGATGTTATAGCGTGTGTGCTAAATAAATGTTCATAAAATAGGTAAACTTGTCTATTTACATTTTTTGGAATCAGTGAATAATTCAGATAGTTCATGGTGTCTAACAGGTAGACATGAGCTTAAGAATGAGCTTAGAATGCAGTGTTTTAGCTTTCAGTAATATTTTTTACATTTTTTCTGGTGGATGAATTTATCGGCCATTATATCGGCTATCGGCCTGCTCTAAAGTCTTTATATCAGTATCGGTATCAAAAAATCCAAATCAATCGGGCCCTAATTTCCACTGCATCTCATCGCTGCCATAAAAGGACCTGCTGAGATCATTTCAATAATCTCATTAAGACAATTGAGAACATTGATGTGTATTGCTTTACATTTTCTCTAATAACTCTTGTAAAGAATGGAGGATGGAAAATAAGGGAACGGTGTAAATATTCTATGTGCAACTGCAAAAAAAAGGTAATTGACCATCCGCCGGCCCTGCCCCCAAAACAGCCATTGTCCAATCACACAATCGTTAATATGTGAGCAGGTCCGACAAACATTAACTCAAAGCAAGATAGTGAAACTGCCAACTAGATGTCAAGGGGAGTTTGATGCTGCTCGGAGCTCCTGAGGGGTGGCGCGGTCCATTGCTACTGGCGAATGGCAGGTCCAAGCCTTGGAGGTGCTGGCAGCTGGGAGCGCTCGCCAGCTGCGAGTCTCCCCAAATAATCATTAACTCAGACACCTAGGTTTCTCGCCATTGACTGTTGATGCAAAATAGTGATGTACTGTATGTCGCATATTGATGAGTTCAGATGGAAGCGACCTGGCAGTTCAGACTGAAGTTGCATGCCAAAAGATCGGATACATATCGGATTTATTGTGTTTAAAGTTCCTTCAGGTGGTGAACTGGTTTAATTACAAATATTTTTTTCACCCCCAAACAATAAATAAAATTAAAGCTGCAAGCGGCGATGAGCAGCCCTCGCACCTTGGCACAGCTGTGCAGCTACTGCCTCACCAGAGTGCCTCCCCTTCCACTCACTTGCCCTCAAAACACCAGCAAAACTCTGCTCCGGGGGGGGGGGGCTATTTACGTTTGAAGTGTTGAAATGGGAAGAAAGGTGGTGCTGTTGATGCAATTAACCACATTCACATGACTGTTAAGTTCGGTAATGTATGAAAGTGGATCCAAATGCAGGAGAGTAGTGCTACAGGTTGAGACAAAGTTTAGTAATAATAATGGCAATAACAAAACAAACAGAGAAACACTTACAAAGAGTGGAGGAGGTGTTTGAGATGATCGGAGGGAACAGAGGATAAAGTGAGCACAAATAATCCATAGGGAATGGTAAGTTCAAATTTCAAAAATCACGACTGAGACACAGAGAGAACAACCCGACAAAACAGTGATGCTTACCAGACACTTAAATACTAACTGAACTAATTACTAAACATGGAACACCTGAAACGAAAACTACTGAACAGAGGAAGACTGACAACACAGGAAGTAAACAGGAAGTGAGGACACATGGGGCGCGAAGTCAAAATAAAAGCAAAACAGGAAGCGACTGGGGTATGATAATATTGTATAGCTAAGCATTTACTAGCTAAAATTAACCTGTCTTAAGTTTAACCTTATTTGGAGAATGAATACCATCTGCAGGCAGGTGGTCATCAGGAAGCCATCGTTGTTAGGAGGACTGGAGACACTATTCATTTGGAGTCTGGGAGCTGGTTATAGATTAGATGATACCACATTTTAGAAGGTCAAACATGTAGAAATGGAATGTTTGGAAAGGCTGGAAATACTTGATTGATTGTGATCTGGTGTAAGTATTTTGTATCACCAGTCTCTGTAGAAAATGAATAAAAGGCGCTGAACTAAAAAAGATTTTGGGCAGAGTTCCTCCTCTCTGTTCCAGCCATAACGCCAATCTGAACTTCTGTGTCTTGTGAAATTTGTTCAAGTGTTTGTAGGTTGACCCGGGGATGAAGTGAACACGCGTGCTGAAGACGAGGTTGTGTGCTTGTAGTTCGGTACTACATAAGGGTTAGGGAAGAGTGCAGCACAACACGACACAACCGGGAGTAACACAGTGGATGAATGGAACCAAAACCCCAGAGACACAACATGATAACTGGAATGGGATGATAAATGAAAAAACAAACCCTCAGACAAACCCACAACCCCAGAGACCTAACAATGACTTCTTTACTTAGGTATGTTTAAGTTCAGACAATGATTCATCCTATGATGATCATGATCTTTTTATGTTGATGATGGTTGAAATAAACAAATCTAATCAGGAATGTGGATTTTAAAGCAATACAGTGGTCGATGGTTATATGCACAATGCGTATATGCACAACACGCTTATATGCACAAAACTGCTGGGCACGTTCCTGTGTTATAGAGAATCCGTACGCTTATATGCACAGCGCTGACGGATATATGCACAAAATATATAGAGGTATCATATATGCATCTCACTAAATCTCGCTGTTTCTCACTAGTTACTTGACTGTACACCTCCGCCGATGTTAATTAAATTAAATTAATTAATTCTCCCACACACTGTCATGTGCCTGAAACTTGGCTGCTCTGGCGTTCACGCAGACGTGTCTGCCTGAAGCTGTCAGAGGGTCGCAAAAAACAATCACAGACTTCTTCAGTGTGAAATAGTGTTAAATTTAACATTTGATTTAGTTTTTATTGCACAGTGGTAACAAGGCATGATGGATCCATGTTCTCATTGTGTTTACGCCAAATTCTGACTCTACTATTTGAATGTCTCAACTGAAATCGAGACTCATCAGACCAGGCAACATTCTTCCAGTCTTCTACTGTCCAGTTTTGGAGAGCTTGTGCAAATTGTAGCCTCTTTTTCCTATTTGTAGTGGAGATGAGTGGTACCCGGTGGGGTCTTCTGTTGTTGTAGACCATTCGCCTCAAGGCTGTGCGTGTTGTGCCTTCACAAATGCTTTGCTGCATTCCTCGGTTATAATGAGTGGTTATTTCAGTCAAACTTGCTCTTCTATCAGCTTAAATCAGTCTGCCCATTCTTCTCTGACCTCTAGCATCAACAAGGCATTTTCGCCCACAGGACTGTCGCATACTGGATGTTTTTCCCTTTTCACACCATTCACGACCACTGTATATGTTGATAGCGAGACATCAAATTTTGACGTGCCACTGTGGCCATGTCTTAAAACTTAGAGCCCTATTTTTTTCCCCAGTGTTAGGACATCTCATTGGCTGTTATTTGAACCAAGTTGAAGAAGATATATTAAAGCAGGTCAGCAATAAATATGTTGATGGAGAGATATCAAACTTTGGCGTGAAACTGTGGCCACGCATTAAAACTTAGAGACCACATTTTTTAGACCATGTTAGACCAATTCATTGGCTGTTTCCTGATCCTGGTCATTGTGGTTTTGGTAAAGCAGGCCCGCCCACTGCTTTGACTTAGGGTTGTGAAATTTGGTACACACATGGATCACACATGGAATGCCCCAGGTAGTCGGCCATCTTGGAAAAACTGATCATTTTACCATTTCACATCTGTCGCATTTGAACTAATTCCTCCTACAGATTTTAACATATCTGCACCAGACTTGGTCAGTATAGTATTTAGGTATTGGGGAACAAAGGTTCTTCAAGAACTCTACAGATTATTTTTGGTTTGGGTGTGGCACAACCTCAAACTTGCCCTTCAAGCCAAAAAAAATCCAAAAAAACCAAACTCTTCCTCATCTTAACTTCCTTAAGATTTCTCCGATCTCAATGAAAATACACATGGATGATCACAGCGGGGTCCTGAACGAAACTATACATTGAAATTTTGGGATAGCTTTAGCTCCTCCCACTGAGAACTGGAAGTGTTATGTTTTAGTCTTTGATTTCATACTATGGCCTCTATCAACAAATCTACAACGACCTGGCTCAGGAAACAGCCAATGAGTAGGTCTAATATGGTTTAGAATTTTAAGGCTCTAGCTTCTAAGGCACTTCTAAGGCCACATCATCATGCCAAAGTTTGATGTCTCTCCCTCAACATATTTGTTGCTGTAAAATCCACATTCATGATCCGATCAGGACTAAACTACATAGGATGAATCTTTGTAAAGACCTTAACATAAGTGAGTAGAAAAATCATGTGGACGGGGCCTATAACGTCAACAGCGCACACTTTCTCCCCGTTTTAGCCCTTTAAATTGCAAGCCCTGCCCACTGCTCTAATTGTGTTGTGCTGAGTTTTTCTTTAGAGTCCCAGCCTCTCCAAGGTTCCAAACCTTGGTGTGGTCCCAAACCACTGTGACCCCAGTTCACTAAACTCCAGCAGTGCGTGTTCTTGAATTTCCATGTCATCCTGCAAACAGTTAGTCAATAAATAATGCACACAGAGAAACCCATTTTAATTTCGAATCGTTGGGAACAAGGACCACGCCTTGTTCAAAGATTTTTTGGGTTTAGCATGTCTTTTTTTATTCAAGCAAGTTCAGGTGGTTACATCATACAGGGTGTACATAACAGTGAATCAGAAAAAGGATTCTGTCAATAGGTCACTGATTGGATTAGCTGGTTGATAACAGCCCTTAATTCCATCCCCTTTTGCATACTTAATATACGTCTTGCTCTTGTCGAGGACAGTCGCATTTCGCAGCTTCTCCCTTATCTTCTTCAACCCTCCCCCCCTTTCCTGCTTCTGTCTCGTGTCTGCATGTCTCTGTGCCTTCTGTACTGGCTGCTACGAACTGGAAATTTATATGGATCTGGTATCGTGGTCACTTACACATTGGAAAACTTTTTTTTTTACTACAATTGAGGCTTGAGAAGGGGGAGCCACCATGCTCGGACTCGACCCACGCTGTGTCGGTGGAGGACGTATTTATTTGGATTACTGACGTGGGAACCTGCTGATTGGAGCTGGCAGTCACCTGACGTATTGACAAATTTGGAAAATAAGGAAAGTATGTAACCTTATCTGGCAGCACTCGGACTAGAAAGCTCGGGGGTCTGGATCACAGACTGATGTGTTGGATCTCACTGGAAGAATGGGTGTCATCTTGGAGAAGCTGCAGGTTCGGTTCTATGTGGAGGAGTGATTGATTGGCTGTTTCATGTAATTTGGTTTTATTTGGCTGTTTGGGATTCTCCACAAAAGTGTACCATATGGACAACAGGAGCTGCTAAAATTCTTCGGCTTCGATCTAATTACTCTTATCTTTGTTTCGGCTGGCCTCAAGGCCAATGCACTGAAGTCTCCTGGAGCAGCGAGTACGGAGGACCACAGCCCCTCCCTTCCCCTGTCCACTGGACGCCAACAGACTGAGGACAGACATAACAATCGGTTCTGGCCCAGAGATGGTGTTCTTGACTCTTCTCTGCATGCATACACACACTGATCGCACTTCACATCCCTACAAAAGTTCTCGACGTGTCTCGTTTATTGTCCCCCGCTAAGGCTTTTTTTCAATCTCAAACAGCGCCACCCAGTGGGTGCTGCGTGAGAGGAATTTTTTTTACCTATCTCCCCTCATGTGTTCTTTTCTGGTTTATTCTTTTCCTAACACACAGGTTGATGCGTGCTTATGTATATGTATGTATGTATTTGTATGTATTCTCCTGTGTGATCTTGGCTGGTCTGATCGACGTGCGCCGGGCACACTGTGACCCTTGGCTGCCTGGAGAGTGAAGGCCAAGCTGTTCTCTGTATCTCCAGTTGAATTTCCCTTCTGGGATAAATAAAGTATTTTTTCATTTCATTTTTCATTTCATTTTTCATTCATTTCATTTCATTTAATCATGGATAACTGCTGGTCAGCACTTAGGGTATGTGAAAAACTCTGCATAACCTGATAACATTATCACAACTGGTTCAGGCTGCTTGTCCTGAGTTACAACCTGAACTTAAACTGCCTGTTTGCTGGAGCCACCCTAATAACGGACCCTAAGTCCGCATGCAGCAAAGTCAAATCAAAAATACTGCGCTTTCGGATGTTCGTTTACCTCCCCACACTTCCTCTGTGGTTGGTTTATGACCCAGCACCTCCATCTAACGATGAGGCACCTCCCGAAAAGCTGTAAAGCTCTCATTACTACCTGTGCAGTCACATCGTCATCTTCGTCCCGTTCATTGCACTGCACAGGTCCTCCATCACCGTCATCAGTAAACCAATGCGATGCTATAGTCACTGGTGAGTAGGACCCGATATTGTATGAGTGAGAGAGAGCAATGTAAGGTTCACACTGCACGTGGAAGCGTCGCGACGTGGAGCGCTCAGCTTTTCCTGTTACCAGACGCATCTTTCTCTGCACTGGTCCACAAGCGCTTCTGCTCTTCTGTTTGTTCAGGGCAATTTTTTTCAGCATGGATAAGTAAATGACATAATTAAATAGCTGAAAAGAGCTTGTTTTAAAGGGACTCGAAGCAATTTTTAACTACTACTACTACTACTACTGTCATTTATCCAAAGCGACTTACATTGAGAGAACATACAAGCAAGAAATCAAAGAGAGGGAAACAATATAAGGAGGCGGACTGTTTGGAGTCCAGTTTAATTCCGACGCTGATACATCAAGTGTATAAATTTTTTATTTTTTTTTTGTAGAGATAAACTCCCAAATCGCTATCATAAATCAATTCCTCATTAAGACTGAAAGTGTTCTTTAAAGAGGTGAGTCTTAAGTCTGCTCTTAAAAGTAGGTGCCGACTCTGAGGATCGGACCGAGTTTGGTAGGTCATTCCACCATCGGGGGACAACAGAAGAGAAGAGTTTGGAACATGATCTCATGCCACGTTGTGGTGGAAGCGCTAGGCGTCTTTCAGTGGCTGAGCGTAGCTGACGCGTGGGAATGTAGGTTTGGATGAAGGAGTGAAGGTAAGTAGGAGCTGTGTGTGTTAGAGTCTGGTAAGCCAGAAGCAGAGCTTTGTATTTGATGCGTGCTGCAACTGGAAGCCAGTGCAGAGAAATGAGCAGTGGAGTGACATGAGCCCTCTTGGGCTGGTTGAAGACCAGACGTGCTGCTGCGTTCTGAATCATCTGCAGAGGTTTAACCGAGAACGCCGGAAGACTGGCCAGCAAAGAGTTACAGTAGTCGATGCGGGACAAGACCAGGGCCTGGACCAGAAGCTGTGTGGTGTGGTCTGTCAGGAAGGCTCTGATTTTCCTGATGTTGTAAAGAGCGAATCGACATGAGCGAGCTACGGAGTTAACCTGCTCCTTGAAGGACAGCTGGTTGTCCAGTATGACACCAAGGTTTCTGGCGGAGGTTTTGGGGAACAGCGTGATGGAGTCAAGCTGCACGCTTATCTGAGGAGGTAAGGAGTTACTGGCAGGACAGACAATGAGGTCAGTTTTAGACAGATTAAGCTGAAGGTGGCGATCCCTTATCCACGCCGAGATATCTGAGAGGCAGGCAGATATCCGCATTGAGACGGAGGTATCGTCTGGAGGGAAGGAGAGGAGGAGCTGAGTGTCGTCAGCGTAGCAATGGTAGGAGAAGCCATGGGAGCGAATGATCTCGCCTAATGAGGTGGTGTATAAAGAGAAGAGGAGAGGACCAAGGACCGAGCCCTGTGGGACACCCGTCGCCAGCTCATGCAGACTGGACATCTGTCCATGCCATGAGACTCTGAAAGATCTTTCCGCAAGGTACGAGGTGAACCATGAGAGGACCGGCCCCGAGATGCCAAGCTTAGATAGTGTTGAGAGGAGAATGAGGTGGTTGACGGTGTCAAAAGCAGTAGACAGGTCGAGGAGTACGAGTACTGAGGAGAGACCAGCCTATCTGGCAACCCGTAGTGACTCTGCAACTGAGAGAAGAGCGGTTTCAGTGGAATGGCCTCGCTTAAAGCCTGATTGATAAGGATCAAGTAGGTTGTTGTCATGGAGGAACTGTGAGACTTGAGTGAAAACGGCTCGCTCTAGGATCTTGGACATGAATGGTAGGAGCGAGACTGGCCGGTAGTTTCCTACCTGGGCCGGGTCGAGCGACAGTTTTTTCAGCAGCGGAGTGACAGTGGCTTGCTTGAAAACTGAAGGAAAGACGCCAGTTTTCATGGAAGAGTTTATAATGTGGGTTATTGCAGGTTTGACGGCAGAAAGAATGCTCTGCAGGATATCTGTAGGAATCGGATCCAGAGGACACGTGGTTGGATTAGATTCCACTATGAGTTGGGAGACTTTGTCCTCATTCAGTAAGCGGAAGGAGCAGAGTGATTGACCGGAGGAAGGATGGACCAGACTGGGATGGTCAGGCTTGGAAAACTGATTTTTAATGGAGGCGATTTTGTCGGTGAAGTAGGTGGCGAACATGTCTGCAGTCAGCTCGGTGGGTGGCTGAGCAGGTGGAGGACGGAGAAGAGTATTGAATGTCTTGAACAGTTTTCCATGTTAGGAGCATTTTGGATTTTGTTTTGGTAAAAAGCTATCTTGGCAGCCTTTAAGCAGGATGTGAAGCTAGAAAGCTTTTGCAGGTATTCGGACAAGTTAGAGAGATTTTTGGATTTGCGCCATTTCCTTTCAGCTGCTCTCAGACCAGCTCTGTGATCCCTCAGAGTGTCTGTGAGCCACGGACTAGGACGCTGCCGGGCGGCCAGCTTTGACACACGAGGGCAGACTTCGTCCAGAGAAGAAGCTAGTGAGGAGCAGAGTGTCTCTGTTGCGTCATTTACAGGCAGAGTTGAGAGTACCGAGTGGGAAGGGAGGGAGGAGCAGACATGCTCCGATAGCTGCGAGGGACTGAGAGATTGAAGGTTTCTGCGGTAGGAGACAGTCTTTGCTTTTGCGTTAGGTACGTGAGGGATGGAGATGCTGAATTTAATCAGGAAGTGGTCTGAGAGGTGCAGCGGTGTGACCTGCATGTTACCTGCAGTGCAGTTTCTGGTCAGTACCAGGTCCAATGTGTTGCCAGCTCTGTGTGTTGGGGGAGTCTGGAACAGATTGAGATTGAAGGAGTGGACCAGGGCCAGAAAGTTATGAGCTTGTGTTTTGTCGATATGAATGTTCATGTCGCCCATAACAATTAAAGGGGACTTATCATCCGGAATGTCGGATAGGATTGTGTCCAGTTCATCCATAAATTGCTCCATGTTGCCTCCCGGAGGGCGATAAATAACCAAAACATAGGCAGAGGATGTGGCAGCCCGACACGCCATGGGCTGGATGAGGCAGTGCGGATTACATTGTCTATAGAGAGTTTGGCAGGTCTGTGCCCAACTATGACTGGGATGTGTGATTTGCACATGGTGTCTGTGTAGTGATTTGTACTTACTTTGCTCGGTGGACTCGCGCAGGTAGACTCGCAGGTCTTGACCCTCTGTGGTCTTAACTGATGTGGGACCAAACACGCTGATGCTCAGTCTAATGTGTCTGGCTATATACCTAACAATAACACAGTTGATTGGCTAAGCTAATTGCAACAGGCTGAAACCTGTGTGACCGCCCCAGTATTCCGTAACCCGCGTCACCAGTTTCGCCAGGAAGTAAACAGCGACCGAACTCAGCTCACCTGAATTATCTGCTACCTTGCTCTAGTGAAATCCCTGCTTGTTCTGCCGTGAACAGCAAGTTACTTGCTTTTAAACGGGATTTTTTCCTCAAATCACCGTCTCCTATCACGTGACCCGCGTCACGAGTCCTTTCCCTTATTTCCGCCCCAGTATTACGTAACCCGCGTCACCAGTTTCGCCAGGAAGTAAACAGCGACCGAACTCAGCTCACCTGAATTATCTGCTACCTTGCTCTAGTGAAATCCCTGCTTGTTCTGCCGGGAACAGCAAGTTACTCGCTTTTAAACGGGATTTTTTCCTCAAATCACCGTCTCCTATCACGTGACCCGCGTCACGAGTCCTTTCCCTTATTTCCGCCCCAGTATTACGTAACCCGCGTCACCAGTTTTGCCAGGAAGTAAACAGCGACCGAACTCAGCTCACCTGAATTATCTGCTACCTTGCTCGAGTGAAATCCCTGCTTGTTCTGCCGTGAACAGCAAGTTACTCGCTTTTAAACGGGATTTTTTCCTCAAATCACCGTCTCCTCTCACGTGACCCGCGTCACGAGACCTTTCCCTTATTTCCGCCCCAGTATTACGTAAACCGCGTCACCAGTTTCGCCAGGAAGTAAACAGCGACTGAACTCAGCTCACCTGAATTATCTGCTACCTTGCTCTAGTGAAATCCCTGCTTGTTCTTGTGTTGAAGTTTTTAGAAGTGCGATTGCCCCTTCAGGCGAACACGTAAAGCAGCCTTAATGGTGTACATATGCTGTATCGGCACGGCGCGCTTGAGAGCGGTACAGTATAGCGCGGATCAACTCACTTGAGGTGGTGGAAACATAAAGCGAACGTAAGTGGGGATATGGGCGTGCCCATCTGGCTATGAAAAGTGGCACGCAAAAGTCTTTGTCCGCAACGTCACAGCGCGTGAAACAACAACAACAATGGCGGATATACGTGTGTTTTTGTACTTTGCACTCTGTGGTTCATTTTGGTTGGTTTGATTTTTGGTTCTTGTGGAGGAAGTCGCCATTGTCCAAAGTCAATTAAAATAAAATATTTTAAAATAAAATATTTTTATGGTTGCTGGGAGGTTTTTTTTAAAGCCTTTTGCGGGAGCGCTTCTAATGCCGCTTTTCCACCGACAGAACACGGTGCGGCTCGGTTCACTTTAGCCCCCTGCGGACCCTTTTCCACCGCCTTTCTCGGGTCTTAACTGCGTCATTCCACGCCAACCCGGCCTCTTTTTTCAGCAGCCCAAAGTGGGCCCACACGCCCACTTGTCTACTGACTGGTCCAGTAAACTGCTACCAGTGATACGACTACCTACGTAGTGGTAGCCCCCGATTGGCCCGGCTGTGTGTTCTGTTCACGTGGTGTGATATAGAAGCGCTCCCGCAAAAGGGTTTAAAAAAAAGCTCCCAGCAACCATACAGATATTTTATTTTAAAATACAATTGACTTTGGACAATGTCGACTTCCTCCACAAGAACCAAAAATCAAACCTACCAAAATGAACCACAGACAGAGCGCAAAGTACAAAAACACACGGACAAAGACTTTTGCGCGCCACTTTTCATAGCCAGATGGGCACGCCCGTATCCCCACTTACGTCCGCTTTATGTTTCCACCGCCTCAAGCGAGTTGATCCGTGCTATACTGTACCACTCTCAAGCGCGCCATGCCAATTTGTCGGTGGAAAAGGGGCATATATCACACCACGTAAACACCACACACAGCCGGGCCAATCAGAGGCTACCAATACGTAGGTAGTCGTGTCACTGGTAGCAGTTTACTGGACCAATCAGGAGACAGGTGGGCGTGTGGGCCCGCTTTGGGCCGCTTCGGACCACCGAGGAGGTGGTCTGAAAAAAGAGGCCGGGTTGGCGCAGAATGACGTGGTTGAGACCCGAGAAAGGCGGTGGAAAAGGGTCCGCAGGGGCTAAAGTGAACCGAGCCGCACCGTGTTCTGTCGGTGGAAAAGCGGCAATATAAAACCATCTCGAAGACGCACTTGCCCCGTGAGAAGTTTGGTTCAAGGCGTTAGCATAGTTAGCCAATGTTAGCATTACAACGCTCACAGACTGGACCCATCCCCTCTGCCTCAACAACAGCCCAGCCGCCGCGGCTTCTGGCCGCGCTGACTCAGCGCACCAAGCCTGTGGTCTCAACACATATATATAGATACTAGTTGTCATTGTGGAGTTTGTGAGAGGAAGACCGACGGGCGGCGGCCATCTTACGACAGTGAAGCTCTCTGGCAGACTGTAGTGAATGAAGGTACGTGATCTGCACTGACATAAACACTCTTATCTCACTGAAATCTGGACAGATTTTCAAACGGTTTTATGTTTTACAAACGTTTTTAATGTGACTATAATTCTGGATAGCCTTACATGTTGAAATTGCAGATTTTCTTCTTGAAAAATGAGCAGCATGTTTGTGGATCACAGCCATTATAGCACGATTTATAAAATTATGATTTAGAATCAGTTTGGTTTGTTCTAAACATCCTGTGTTATGATGCAGGACATTTCAGGCTTTATTAATCAGTAAAGATGTCAGACTTTCGTGCAGCAAATAGATGTTCTCATCATTGTTGTTTCAAAACAAGAACTCTTGGGATCATCTATAAGAAATGATATTATTATACTGAGGATAATTGTTAGTTATTTAATGTACAGTACAGGTCCTGAAAGTGTTGATAATAATTGATATCTGTTACATTTTACATGTTTTTAAGGATTCCCATAAACCAGAGAGATGAGGAGGACCTGGTCCTGAGAAGAGACGGTTGTGTCCCTCTGACAGGACTCTGATCTGCAGTGAGGACTTCAGGACTTTGACAGGACTGGAAAGATAATTTGGTGTATAAGATTAAGCATCAATATATACTGTAAATTTCATTTGATTTGACACTTCAGTTTTTGATCTTGCAAGTAATATAAAGTTTTTATTACAGCAAATTTAAGATTGTTCTCCGGAGGGCTCAAAACTTTATTTCTTTATCTTTATAAAAGGAAATCTTGTACCTATTTTGTTTTGCAAATGTCACTTTCATGTCCAATATGTTTCAGACCATTAAGGAAATGTTTCATTATTCTTTATTATAATGTGATGATGTCAAAATAAAAATATTTAAAGTATTTTTTGGAATTATTACATGTTAAAACTAAAAACAAAATATTTTATTTGTAATATTCTTGAATAGAGCTGTTGCCTTGCAGCGAGGAGGTGGTCCTGGGTTTGAATCCAGGCTGGGACTTTTCTGCATGGAGTTTGCATGTTCTTCCCATGAATGCGTGGGTTTTCTCCCACAGTTCAGAAACATGCAAGAGGTTAACTGGTGACTCTAAATTGTCCCTAGGTGTGAGTGTGTGTGTGAATAGTTGTTTGTGTGGCTCTGTGATGGACTGGCGACCTGTCCAGGGTGTCCCCCGCCTCTCACCCAAAAACTGCTGGAGATCTGCAACCTACGACCCAGAACAGGAAGAAGCAGGTTTAGAAAATTGATGGATATTCTTATATGTTAAATATATATATAATACATTATACATACACACACACACACCTGAATATATAAATTCAAATGTTACTATGTGAGAATACATGTGTGTCCCTCGGCTGTCCCGGGAATGCCTCGAGGTTCCCACGGAGGAGCTGGCTGTTGTAGCTGGGGAGAGCTGCTGCCACCCCGACCCGGATAAGCGGAGAATGGATCGGCTCGTATTGATACAGCTCAGGGTCGTTGGGCTCCATAAAGCCTCCCTCTACCTCCGGTGACGGCGGAGGAGAGAAAACATCCACCTCAACGGATCAATCAGTCTCTAAACTGCAAACGTAACTTCGGTCACTGTCCGTGTTTCAGTGTCAAATTAAGCTAGCAGTAGAAAACACTGACACCGACTCATCCTCATAACAAAACAACTAAAAACAACTAAATTGGCTAGACACATTGCAAAACATATCGTTATTATTTATTGCCAGGAACGCTGGCAACGCTTGCCCAACACTGAAAAACACACAAGATCTGGCTGAACAGCACAGTGCAGCTAAATGATAACAGATTTCAAAACGCACCAAACCACAAAAAAACTAGTTTTTTAAATTAACAAGCAATGCCTTAGAACAGGGCTATTCAAATCCAGGCCTCAAGGGCCAGTGTCCTGCATGTTTTAGGTCTTTCCCTAATTCAACACACTGGAATCAAATGATGGCTCGTTAGCAGGCCTCTGCAGAACTTTGCCATGCTGAGGAGGAAGTTGGAAAATTTGAATAAGCTGGGTTGGAGCAGAGACACATCTAACATGTAGGGCACCGGCCCTTGAGGTCTGGATTTGAATAGCCCTGCCTTAGAATAAATGGACTACAGTTAAAAAAAATCAGTTACAGTACAAATAGTAGTAGTAGTAACCTTTATTCCGGACTCTTGGTCCATATAACAAAAATAATACATAATAGGCCTACAGCAAACAACAACAGACACAAAATGATAAAAATAAACAAAATAAACATCACCAGTATTTCCCTTGATTGGTAACGTATTGCACTAGGCAAGTATTACTTATGTGCAAAACAATTATATTTTCAGAGTTCTTCAGTCTACAAATAAATTTACAACAAAGTTTTATTAAAACAGCTTGGAGAAAACAAATAGGATCATGTTACAGAAAAAAACACTACCTTTACGCAGAAACAAATCAAATCTTCCCAACAGCTGCCGGGAAGGTTTGAAAGTAGCAGACGTCAGTCCGTTTCTGCTCAGACCAGAGCACACATCCATGAGGCTGGAAAGGAGCTGTAATCCCATGCGATTTCTGGTGTCATCTTTTAGCAGTGTCACTTGGGAAAATGCTCTCTCAACTTGTGCATTTGATATGGGCAATCTGATGACACCCAATGCTAAATCTTTGAAACACTGGTTTCCTCCAGCATCTCGAAAGGCTTCAACGTCCAGCCAAAAGGCATCAATGTGCTGATCACTCGAGAACCCGGCTGATGCACTGTTTCTCCACTGGGTCTCTAAGGTGCTCACCAAACAAAAAAAAAACAATTCAGCAGGCAAGTCTTTTACTCCTGGCCTTTCTGTTGTTGACATCACGAGCTTCGGACAGAAGAGCTCCAGTTTGCGGAGCATTTCCATGGATACAGAGAGACGCATTTGATACTGCACAAGTACCTCTTTTATAAAATCAAAACAGCGCGCTGAAATTCTCTCCTTCAGCTCCGGTGCTAATGTATTGGCTTCCAGCTGTTGTTGGAATGAGAAACCCAGGTCTGCGTCCTTATGAGAGAGGTAGAGGCTGGATGATTTAAGGTCTAGCTCCCCGAGACGGCTGTCGTTCAGGCGGAGAACGCTGGGCTTCACAACTCTCCTCAATGTAGACATGTACAGCCTGTCAAGATCCCGGAAAACACTGAGCGTATCTCCCGTTTCCAGCTGGAAATATTTGTTTACAGTTTTGATTTCGATCAACACGGGCTGGAGGAAGCGCAAATACAGACTGTTTGATTTGTCACTGTACATTTCATTCAAAAGTCTGGTTGCATAACAGTGTTTAGCACTTGATATCAAACTAAAGTGCAGCTTGAGGGCATCTTCCTGATCCAAAATTCTGTCGATACAGTCTGAGATCACCAAACAACAGGTTGAGCTGGGTGATATGAATTTCAGGGGACTTCCACAATCATTAATGGCCTTGTAGATGTTGTTATAGTCACTCTGGCGTTTTGCTGAATGTGCTAACCAGTTGTAGGTTTATCTTATCATATATTCCAGATTGCTAGGAATAAGTTGCATTGCTTTATTAGCAACGATAACCAGTGAGTGGCAAACGCAGCGAATAAGCTGCAAACTAGGCTGAGGTTGAGTAAAGTGAAAACGGAGTGATTTTTTCCGACCATTACACTGGCACCGTCTGTAGCAATCCCAATAATATTTTTGATGTCCAGGCCGCTTTCACTAAGGAAAGGAATTATTGCATCTTTTATGCCATGAGCATCAGCACTGAGAAGCTCAACAAGTCCCGACAAACCTGCTGTGTTTCTGTGATCGGTACTTCACACATACACAGAGAAGCTTGTTCACTGATACAGTGGGGCAAAAAAGTATTTAGTCAGCCACCAATTGTGTAAGTTCTCCCACTTAAAAAGATCAGAGAGGCCTGTAATTTTCATCATAGGTATACCTCAACTATGAGAGACAAAATGAGGAAAAAAAATCCAGAAAATCACATTGTCTGATTTTTAAAGAATTTATTTGCAAATTATAGTGGAAAATAAGTATTTGGTCAATAACAAAAGTTAATCTCAATACTTTGTTATATAGCCTTTGTTGGCAATGACAGAGGTCAAACGTTTTCTGTAAGTCTTCACAAGGTTTTCACACACTGTTGCTGGTATTTTGGCCCATTCCTCCATGCAGATCTCCTCTAGAGCAGTGATGTTTTGGGGCTGACGCTGGGCAACACGGACTTTCAACTCCCTCCAGAGATTTTCTATGGGGTTGAGATCTGGAGACTGGCTAGGCCACTCCAGGACCTTGAAATGCTTCTTACGAAGCCACTCCTTCGTTGCCCGGGCGGTGTGTTTGGGATCATTGTCATGCTGAAAGACCCAGCCACGTCTCATTTTCAATGCCCTTGCTGATGGAAGGAGGTTTTCACTCAAAATCTTACGATACATGGCCCCATTCATTCTTTCCTTTACACGGATCAGTCGTCCTGGTCCCCTTGCAGAAAAACAGCCCCAAAGCATGATGTTTCCACCCCCATGCTTTACAGTAGGTATGGTGTTCTTTGGATCCAACTCAGCATTCTTTCCCCTCCAAACACGACAAGTTGAGTTTCTACCAAAAAGTTCTATTTTGGTTTCATCTGACCATATGATGTTCTCCCAATCCTCTTCTGGATCATCCAAATGCTCTCTAGCAAACCGCAGACGGGCCTGGACGTGTCCTGGCTTCAGCAGGGGGACACGTCTGGCACTGCAGGATTTGAGTCCCTGGCGGCGTAGTGTGTTACTGATGGTAGCCTTTGTTACTTTGGTCCCAGCTCTCTGCAGGTCATTCACTAGGTCCCTCCGTGTGGTTCTGGGATTTTTGCTCACCGTTCTTGTGATCATTTTGACCCCACGGGGTGAGATCTTGCGTGGAGCCCCAGATCGAGGGAGATTATCAGTGGTCTTGTATGTCTTCCATTTTCTAATAATTGCTCCCACAGTTGATTTCTTCACACCAAGCTGCTTACCTATTGCAGATTCAGTCTTCCCAGCCTGGTGAAGGTCTACAATTTTGTTTCTGGTGTCCTTTGACAGCTCTTTGGTCTTGGCCATAGTGGAGTTTGGAGCGTGACTGTTTGAGGTTGTGGACAGGTGTCTTTTATACTGATAACGAGTTCACACAGGTGCCATTAATACAGGTAACGAGTGGAGGACCGAGGAGCCTCTTAAAGAAGTTACAGGTCTGTGAAAGCCAGAAATCTTACTTGTTTGTAGGTGACCAAATACTTATTTTCCACCATAATTTGCAAATAAATTCTTTAAAAATCAGACAATGTGATTTTCTGGATTTTTTTTCCTCATTTTGTCTCTCATAGTTGAGGTATACCTATGATGAAAATTACAGGCCTCTCTGATCTTTTTAAGTGGGAGAACTTACACAATTGTGGCTGACTAAATACTTTTTTGCCCCACTGTATATCAGTGGTTTCATCAAGGTAGA
This sequence comes from Pachypanchax playfairii, assembly GCA_006937955.1. Lineage (NCBI taxonomy): Eukaryota > Metazoa > Chordata > Actinopteri > Cyprinodontiformes > Aplocheilidae > Pachypanchax > Pachypanchax playfairii. The sequence goes on along the minus strand of SSNP01000227.1, from coordinate 534,400 downwards.
GAGAATATGGAGACTCACCAATATCTCCCTTTAATTCTTCTCTGAAATGTGGCGTGAGAACAGATTTTATAACAGCTGTACACTTGGTCCTGTGCATCTTGAACGCTCCCATCTCCTCCTGGAGAATATCTGATAAGTCTAAGTCCTCCACAGGATTGATGGAAGTGTGGCAGACCACGTAGGTTGAAATCCTCAGTTCACAACGTTTTTGTTCATCTTTGATTGGTCCTACACCAGATCCCATCAGCACAGCAAATGATTTGATACTGGGCACATAGTGGGACTTGTGCTTTTTTGTGGCCCGTGTTCCTTCAAATTATTCAGGTGTGCTCGTATTTCTATTTTACAGTACCTGCAGCAAGCTTTAGAGTAATCTTCTGGGACAGGCCCGATCCAGGTTTCTAGTTCAGGGTCGCTCTCCCATTCCTTCCTGTACAATTTCTTGAATTTTCCCCACTTTGGCATGTTTCCAGCTTCAGCTTCTTCAGTATGTCAGTAATGTCAGTATGTCAATCTTATTTTTCATCTCAGGGTTGTTGGAAATGCTCCAATGTTATTCCACCAGCAAGGGTAGATTTTTTCACAAATGTGTGGAAGTGTAAATTTAATAAATGACAAATGCACAATTTTGCTTTCATTCCCTTTATTAAATTAGTCTTGAAATAAGAAATACACTACTTTATAATGGCTGATTTCAAGAATTATTTTCTCAGTTTTAGTAGCAAAGCAATTTTGATCCAGCGCAAGTATTTTTTGCCTACTTCCAAGATTTATCCCATTTACTATGGCCTTTTCTCATACCAAGATTTTCTCAGCATTTTTCACTTCTCAAATGCCAAACCGATCTTGTCTGACTGAACTTTCACCCTTTTTGTCACCAAGGATAAAACTCAGGGCAATGGGCAGGCAGATGCAGGCAGAGAGGCAGGTTCACATGACACTGGGTTTCACAGAGCTCGGGAGAGTCCGAGGAGACACAGAAAGCGTCAAGTGTAATCCAGCCAGGCAAACAAACAGGCGCTGAATGAGCTTCTGCTTCTGAAAAAGCTTTTCTCTGCCCATGCAGCTTAATGAGCAGGTGTTCCATCATTCCTACCAAAGCTCTTCTTCCTGAGAAGATGACTCACTCAGTACAGTAGCTCACAGAACCTGACACAACTCTTTTTCCTAAAGTATTTTGTAATAATATCTTACCGTTCAAGCAAAAATGACACCGACTGAGGGTCTTTTCTCATACCGAGATTCTCCCAGCATTTTCCACTTCACAAGTGCCGAACCAATCTTTGCCTCCGTCGATCCGACTCCAGTTTCACCCTTTTTGTCACGCTGGAAAAACTTGTGGTTCCTTGTTCTTGGTTGAAGTCTGGGTTGGAGTGTGCTCTCTTGTTCTTGACAGAATCCATGCTTCAAATGCTACTGTAGCACCTCTGTCATTAGCAGAATCTAACATACTACTGGACCAGTTCTGAGATCTGTTGAGTGGTGTGTGACTAAAATGAGAGCCAGAGACTGGAACATTTAAATGGAAAAGCCGGCAGTATAATCAAACAAAATACGACAGATAAAAATAATAAAAACCAAAATATCACTGGATGAAGCAACTTAAAATAACCCTTTTGTTATTTTAGCTTTTCTCCTTTTGACTTAAAGATCAACTAAAAATTTTGTTTCCTAGTTCTTATTCAAAAGGTTTAAATAAAGTTTTGAGCAGTCATGTAATCCTAGGTGTTTCTGTTTTAAACTTACTTTAAATCACCCTAATTTGAGTTTAAATTGGGATTAAGCTCAAACAATTCCCTTTTTCCAGTTTACCCAGCCCACTAAATTCAATCACAACAAGTTCTTCTGCCACCTTAAAATGACACTTTAGGTACCCTTTAAAATTACCAAAAAACAGCATGAACAACTTTACAGCAAAACAATAACAAAACATTTCTAATTTTGTCCTTTGCATTTAACAAAATGTTAATTGTCCATTAGCAAAATGTTCCAAATCCTGCACATGTCCTTCATTTAACAAGTCCTACTGCAACCTTGGCGTGGCAGTGATGTGGTGGAAAGAGTTGTGCCTCCGAGAAGCTCCGCTGAAAATCCTGAGGATGTCCAATGGAAAGGTACTGGCTCGCCTTGATCCAAATCCCAGGCCCAAGTTAAAATCCAAAATTCAGGTGAAGGAGGTCTGAGTGTTTCTGGGGTGGAAAACTTGGTCATCTCCACAGTTCACCATGTGTCAGAAGCCCAAAATGCTTGCTACCACAGCTAAAGCTGCAGAACCTCTTTCCGATGGCTGCTAAATTGCTACATGTGCTCTTTCTTTTCACCCACCAGTTTTTTGTTTTCTTTCAAAGTCTAGATAGAGTTGTTTTACCAAACTGCACAGCAATTCTCTACCTGCATCAGCTTCAGCATCGTGCTCGTCTTCTCCCAAAATCTCTTTTTAGAAGAGGTCTTGAATGAACTTAATTGACAAACGTTCACAAAAACTTTTCTCTGTTTTTAAAAAAGATTGTAATTATGAGTTAGTTGATCAAAAAATATTTATTATGTGTAACTGTGCAGTTTTTTAGCAAATATTTAATCAAAATATAGGCATTAATTGATGCACAACCAAATGTTATTCAATGTTACACGTTTTACATTTTACTATTTGTAACGGGGGTTACATCCTCCCCTTCTTTCCTCATGTACATCCTCGTACATGCTTCATGCTTCATTTGACAGCTTCACATTTTCAATACTTTAGGGACAGGCAAAGCCAATGCTGTGGCTCTGCCCTGGAAAAATTACTGGACAACAGTAACTAATGGGTTGCCTAGTGTGGGGTAAGTCAGTCGCTGAGCTGGTTCCCTATGTCTAGTTGAGCATCTTAAAGAGTCAGAGCTATGCTCACATTGATCAGTGTTGCCTGGGGACTGATTTATGTCAACATCGGTCTTTGTTGACACTTAAATTGGCTTCCTATGTCAGGAGTTGAAACTGAGGCTTCAAGATCAACAAGAGAAAGGGCTTCTTTTCCAGGGTAAGTATCAACAGTGATTTCTCTAACATCACCATCAGGATCACTATCAGGTAAGATTTCATGCATTAAACCTGCCACATCAAGTACATTTTTCTCATTTGGAACGTTTTGACATTCTTTGGTTTCAGTGAATGCTTTGGGCATTTTCAAGCGACTTTGTTTGACAGGATGTTCAACCCTGTCTTTATCAAGTGAGTATGAGCTCTTGGTATCCACTGTTAGATCTTTGTAAACATAAGAATAGCCAGAATCAGAATCTAGGCTTTGACAATCAGATTCTTGTTCGGTATTCCTTGTACGTTGATGTGTCTTGGGCCGCTTAAGTTTGTCTCTCTTAGATTGTCTTGCTTCAGGTCTACCGATAGGAAGGAAACCCCATGGTAGCAACAGGTCACAATGGAGTGTTCTCTGAGGACCTTCTTTTGTTTCCGGCTTTACAACATAGACAGGGAGGTTATTTGACTGTTTGACTATAACATAGACTTCAGATTCCCATCTATCAACCAGTTTATGTTTGCCTCTTATACGAATATTCCTGACAAGGACTCTGGCGCCTTCCTCTAGGGTGGACTCAATAATATGTTTGTCAAATCTTGTTTTGTTTTGACCTGCCAATTTCTTTGCCATTTCTGTTGCAATTTTATAGTTGGACTCAAGGTGTGATTTCAGGTTGCGAACATACTCTGGATGGGAACTTGACTGATGGTGGACTGGCAACCCAAATGTCAGGTCAACAGGGAATGTTGGCTGTCGGCCAAACATTAGCTCATATGGAGTAAACCCCATCACCTCAATTTTAGTGCAGTTATAAGCGTGCACTAAGGGTCGAACATGTTCGCGCCAACAAGTCTTTTCGTGGTTCTCCGAAGTTCCAAGCATGTTGAGGAGCATTCTGTTAAAATGTTCAACAGGGTGTCCCCACAGGTGGTATGGGGTAGTCCTAACCTTCTGAATACCAGCTAGCAGGCACAGTTCTTTTATTGTGCGGGACTCAAAATCTGGGCCTTGGTCGCCATGAAGTCTCTTGGTGAATCCATACTGTGAAATAGAGTTTTCTCAGAGGCATCGGGGCAACTGTTCTGGCTTTTTGATTTGGGGTCAGAAAAGCAAGGTCAGTTATAACCAGCACATCTTTAGTGTTGCTTGAATCTGGCTCTAGAGTAAGGAAATTGATGCACACTAGCTCTAGCAGCCGCGTGATCACAATATTCACCAGCAGCACAGCTTTCTCTGGATGGATTTTACGGCGGGTGCAACGGTGGCAATTCTTGATTTTGATCTCTATATCAAAGGCCATTTTGGGTCAATAGAATTGTTTTCTTACAAGGTCTAATGTTCTCTCAACACCCATGTGCCCCATGTCATCCTGCAAGCTTTTCAAGACAAGGGGTCTTAATTCTTGGGGTAGTACGAGTTGGTATTGCCGTTGTGGACCCTCTTGTCTTGTGCGATAGAGGACACCATCTTTGAGGGTTAACCATTCTGTTAGCAACAAGCCAAGTTCAGTAAGCTCACTTTTAGTGGTTGGGGGGGGGCTCTTCTCCCAACACAATTGACCTATCGCCAGCCCCTCCCCCAAAACGGCTATTGTCCAATCACACATCATAGCAACCGTTACTATGTGAGTAGTTCCGGCAAACACTGACTCCAATCAGGACAGTCCCATTTTATTTATAAATCGGACACTGGATATCCTGATAGATTATATGGAGGATTTGAGTTCTTTCCGTTCCCAAATATGGAGGATTTGAGTTCTTTCCGTTCCCAAAGCCAAAAACACAACTTGAGCGGTGCCTACAATGGATAAAACAGCGCGGATGGCCCCCAATTCAGTTAAATGTGTTGGGAAATTACGAAGCATAAATACTGTATGTCTGCTCAAAGGTAAGGCTAACAGCTAACTACTTACCATAATCATATTGTCTAGATCTAATAACTGGAGGCAAGAACACAAATCAGACCAAAGTTATGATTACCATGGATATCATTGCCAGAACGTTTACCTACTCTCCAAACTAAGTTTAACGAGCCCTTTAGCCAACATCAGTTAACATGTGAGCTAACTTTAGCTGCTGCTGTTGTCGGCTGTTGTTGTGTTGACGTAGTGTCTCTCACTTTATTTTTCATCAATTTACAACAAAGTCAAATATATAGTGCCCCAACAAGCAACTTTAAATAATATTGTTTTTATCTTTTATGAAGCATTTTATGAACGAAAAACCTACCTCTGAGATTTAACTTGAGACTGACCGGTGTAAGCATTAGCCTTGATAGCAATCGTATCTCCTTCATTGCGTGTCTTTAAGTCCCTCGTGCGTCGACCTGGAGTGTATAGCGGAAGTATTGATCCACATAAAGTTCACTGTCTGATGAAAAGTCCCACACAAGCACATTTCTTGTGAAACCAAAAGTCACTGAAAGCATGGTTATTCCTGTTTGTTGGATGTTCAACTAGGATGTGTGCAGCCCACACAAACATAAATTTAAATTTTTTGTGATATTTAAACGCGACCCCACTGAAAGCTCGCTGATTTCATCCAACAACATTTAACTTTGCTGGACGAGTGGCAGGCGTAGCGACAGTAACATCTCAACTTGACCCATCTCAATGCTCAACTCTATGCTCAACTCAACTCTACTCATTTAGACTCTACGCTTGGCTCTCAACTCCACTCATCTCATCTCAACGCTCAATATTTGACTCGACTCACCTCTAAACGGAACCAATCTCTTGTCCACGGTAACCTTGGATCTGGGTCCATGAGTGGCAAACACCTGCACCACTCGTCCCACACATCTCTGATGGGAGCCAGCTTGTCTCCTCCTCTTACTCATCGTTGTTGTCTGACCCTTCTGGTCTTGCAGTCGTCAAAGCAACCTGTCCACTCTGGCGAGAATCAGCAGACCTAGATACACTATATTACCAAAATTATTCGATCACCCATTAAAATGATCAGAATCAGGTGTCCTAATCACTTGGCCTGGCCACAGGTGTATAAAGTCAAGCACTCAGGCATGCAGACTCAACTCCGCCCATGTAGCTAACTGTCAACTGTCAGCTCTATTATAACAAAATGGAAGCGTTTGGGAACAACAGCAACTCAGTCACGAAGTGGTAGGCCACGTAAAGTGACGGAGAAGGGTCAGCGGATGCTGAAGTGCATAGTGCAAAGAGGTCGCCGACTTTCTGCACAGTCAGTTGCTACAGAGCTACAAACTTCATGTGACCTTCAGATTAGCCCAAGTACAGTACGCAGAGAGCTTCATGGAATGGGTTTCCATGGCCGAGCTGCTGCAGCCAAGCCACACATCACCAAGTGCAATGCAAAGCGTCGGATGCAATGGTGTAAAGCACGCCGCCACTGGCCTCTAGAGCAGTGGAGACGCGTTCTCTGGAGTGATGAATCATGCGTTTCCATTTGGCAATCTGATGGACGAGTCTGGGTTTGGAGGTTGCCAGGAGAATGGTACATTTCAGACTGCATTGTGCCGACTGTGAAATTTGGTGAAGGAGGAATTATGGTGTGGGGTTGTTTTTCAGGAGCTGGGCTTGGCCCCTTAGTTCCAGTGAAAGGAACTTTGAATGCTTCAGGATACCAAAGCATTTTGGACAATTCCATGCTCCCAACCTTGTGGGAACAGTTTGGAGCGGGCCCCTTCCTCTTCCAACATGACTGTGCACCAGTGCACAAAGCAAGGTCCATATGGACATGGATGACAGAGTCTGATGTGGATGAACTTGACTGGCCTGCACAGAGTCCTGACCTGAACCCGATAGAACACCTTTGGGATGAATTGGAGCGGAGACTGAGAGCCAGGCCTTCTCGACCAACATCAGTGTGTGACCTCACCAATGCACTTTTGGAAGAATGGTCAAAAATCCCTATGAACACTCTCCTCAACCTTGTGGACAGCCTTCCCAGAAGAGCTGAAGCTGTAATAGCTGCAAAAGGTGGACCGACATCATATTGCACTCTATGGGTTAGGAATGGGATGGCACTTCAGTTCATAGTATGAGTAAAGGCAGGTGAGCGAATACTTTTGGTAATATAGTGTAGGTGCAGAACTCTGCTCGGCCCATGGGCTTCCAACCTTCAATTGCGGTCCGTCGCCTGGACGCTTCCAGGTTAGTCATCGCGATAACAGCATCCTTTATCTTGGTGTAAACCATGAACACTGAGGCTTCATCTGCAACTCTCGCCATTTCCGTGGGACCGTGTTTGAAGCACAGGGGAAGGCCCTCCCCAAGTCGACGATATGTTTTGTCTACTTCATTATCATCTTTATTGGCATTGTCTTCTTCTTTGCCATGAAGATGGTGTAGGCGCCAAATGCTTATTTTATGTTTAGCTTTGAATTTGCCCAAATATTTATGTGTATTTGATATTAATATTTCAGATCATAGCTTGATGTTGATAATATGTTAGATGTTTTGTAAACTCATGGTTGATATAATTTAGGTTAAAAAACAAACATATGTACAAGGTTAAAACGTGGATTTGGAATAATGACATTAAGTTACGTAGTGGGCCTTTAATGTGTGTGGGAATGCTGCAGTAGCAGGGCAGCAGTCATTGACACAGCTAGAGGAAGGTTGGAGCCGCACGGTTTTCTGACCGTGGTCCGTGTAACGTAGTCTGTGTGAGACTTGTGGCATTATAATTTACATCCGTGGACAGTTAGGAGTGTATTTTCATTTGGATTCGTTTTTGTTATCCTTTTAGTTTTCAATAAAATTACCGAACGTGAATATGGTGGAAGACTTCGTTTATTTTTTGGATCCTGGAACACGCGTCAGCCACAAAGCTCCAACTTATGAAGATTTTTAGTTTTTTCTTTGGAAAATATCCTACATCTTTAGTCAGAAAACCTTCTGCTTCGTGTGGAAAGGACAAGAGTGGTGGAAACCGGGGACAACGCGTCTTAAGGTTTGAAGTTTTCGGTGCACACGGAAGGAGTGGATACACATTCTGGTAGGCTGCAACGTTTTTTGCTATTTCGGAAGTTTGCCGTGATGGAAGAAGTTATTGAACAATCGACCAGTGGAAAAAGAGAATCTAAAATGACCGAAAAAGCGATAGAAGAGAAGCGTTATAGGCTCACGCAGTCGAGGAGAACTAAGCTAGGCCATCTGACTTGCCAAGTTAACCAGATAGAAAAGCTTTTGGAATTTGATGATAACGTCGACACAGTTAAACAGAAACTGCATGTGGAATTTAAAGATTCATTTGGAGAATTGTGCAAGATAAATGATGGTCTACAACAAGTCATGACTGACGAAGAGTTTGAGAAGGACAAAGAGTCGTGGTTTAACCCGAATGCAACCCGTGTGTACGGATTCATTGAACATGTGGAAATGTGGATTAAAGCAGCTGAGGCTCGCGCTGATCAAGCTAGACGCTGTGACGCCGAGATTCGTCCTTCTGACAGTGCGTCTACCATATCGGCTGCATCAAGCAGCAGCAGTAAAAAGCGCCAGACAGTAGTTGGAAGCAGTGTGTCCAATACTTCCTCAGTTACCTTAAAGATGAAAGCAGAGCTGGAAAGAGCGGCATTGCTTACGGAGGCGACAGTTCTGCAACAAAAGCAGGATCTTGAACGCCAGGAAGCTGAATTAAAGGCTAAAAAAGAACAATTGGCTTTGCAGACAGCTATTGCAGCTTCAGAAGCAAAAATAAAAGTTTTAAAAGAATATGAGAATGAATGCCATTCACAAGCAAGCTATGCATCACATCATTCACAAGCAAGCTATGCATCACGTCATTCACAAGCCAGCCATGCATCACACCATTCACAAGCCAGACATGCATCACGCCATTCAATAAGCGGGTCTGACTATATTCAAATGCCTATAAGTCAGAATCCAGCCATTGATGATGCAAGTGCACAGGGTCAATTTGTGCCCCTTCAGGCTCAACTTATTGGTGCACAGCAGCTTCAGGCTACTGGCTCACGGCAGCCTACAGCAACATCTGTAGCAGATGACCATGCAGTTGACACACTCTGCAGTGTTATGACTCGTCAGAATACAATAACAGAGTTAATGGTGAAGCAGCAGAAAATGATGACTCTGCCACCTTTAGACATTCCCACATTCAGTGGTGACCCCCTTGATTACAGTACATTTGTAATGGCATTTGAACATGGCGTAGAATCACGCACTGAAAGCCCTAAGGACCGTCTCTATTTTTTAGAGCAATTTACGAGTGGACAACCTAAAGAGTTAATAAAGAGCTGCTTTCATATGAAGACAGATGAAGGCTATCAGAAAGCAAAGAGGTTACTAAAAGAGCCCTTTGGCAACGATTACAAAATTGCTGTAGCCTACATGAACAAGGTGGTAAACTGGACACCAATCAAGCCTGAGGATGCTGAATCGCTGAATGCTTTTTCACTCTTTCTGACAGCATGTCTCAACACCATGACCGAAGTAAGTTACATGGAGGAGCTTGATAATGTTGCTAGCTTGAAGGCCATAGTGTCCAAGCTTCCTTACAAGCTACGTGAAAAGTGGAGAGGTGTTGCATTTGGTGTGCAAGAGCAACCAGACAAGAGAGTCAAATTTAAGGATTTGGTGGAGTTTATTAATAAACAAGCCAAGATTGCACTGCACCCAGTCTTCGGAGACATAAAAGACGGCACAACAGCTAAAGCTCCTACAGCTAAGGAAAACACATCCCTGAACGACCAACTTACTCAGGGTCCAGACTAAACTAGCAGTCTGATTGGTGTTGTAATACGTTTTAGGCAAGAACCCGTTGCAATCATGGTGGACGTGGAAGCAATGTTCCACCAAGTTAAGGTGTCTGAGGGAGACTCTGACCTTCTGAGGTTCCTCTGGTGGTCAGGCGGTGACTGCAATCAGGCTTTGACGGAGCATAAAATGACCGTGCACCTATTCGGGGCCACATCCTCACCAAGTTGCGCCAGTTTTGCCTTGAGGAGGTGCGCGGAGGATCAGGGCGGGCAGTTCAGACATGAAGTGGTTCAGACCGTCCTACAAAACTTTTACGTGGATGACTGTCTCAAATCTGTTGCCACGGAGGAGGCAGCCGTATCCATGTGTCAAGACCTCATGAAAATCTGTGCCAAAGGAGGATTCCGCCTCACCAAATGGGTGAGCAACCGGCGGAAAGTGCTTGACTCAATTCCCAATTCTGAATTGGCGTCAGAAATGAAAACCTTGGATCTGGATCATGACGAACTTCCTTTGGAGAGAGCTCTTGGTCTCAGTTGGTGTGTTGAATCAGACACGTTCAAATTCAAGATCACCATTCGAGATCGACCATTCACCAGGAGAGGACTTCTCTCAGTCGTTGGTTCAGTCTATGATCCATTAGGCATTTTGTCACCCGTAGTGTTGCCAGCAAAGGCTATCCTGCAAGAGCTGTGCAGATTAAAGATTGGATGGGACAATGACTTACCTGAGCATGTGAAGAAGAGGTGGACAGACTGGCTAGCTAGTCTTCCTGCTTTGGAACACTTCTCAGTGGCCAGATGTCTCAAACCTGAAGAGTTTGGAAGCTGCGTATTCGCACAATTGCATCACTTTGCGGACGCGAGTGAGAACGCGTACGGGTCGGTCAGCTACCTTTTCCTGTGCAATGCAAGCGATGAGACACACTGCGTGTTCATGATGGGCAAGTCCAGAATAGCGCCTCTCAGGCCTCCTACCATTCCCCGGATGGAATTGGTTGCAGCAACAGTGGCCATTGAGATGGATGGTGTCCAAAGAAGAGAGCTACAACTGGATCTTGCAGAATCAATTTTTTGGACCAATAGTACAGTGGTACTTCAGTATCTGCAGAATAAGACCACACGTTTCCTCACGTTCGTGGCAAACAGAGTTTCCACTATCCTGAAGAACTCTGACGTGGTGCAGTGGAGACATGTCAGCACCGACATGAATCCAGCTGACTGTGCCTCTAGAGGGCAAAGAGTGGATCAATTCATGGCGAACACCACTTGGGTGTCTGGACCTGAGTTTCTCCACAGACCAGAAGAGTGTTGGCCCAACACTCTATTGAGCCACTCAGAGCTTGGGTTAGATGATCCTGAGATCAAAAGGATCACAGTGAATCAAATCAAAGTGAAAAACAATGCCACTCCATTCGGGAAACTTGTCACCTACTTCTCATCGTGGATCAAAGTGAAAACAAGTGTGGCATGGTTCCTGAAGTTGAAGGCCTTATTGCAGAGCCTCTGTCAAAAACGCAAAGAGCTACGTTCAGCCAACATTGAGAACAGTGCCGTTCAAAGTGAACAGCGGATTCAAGGCCAGATTGACAGCTTCAAGGCGAGCATTAGGCATACTCAATTGTCGGCAGAAGACCTGGAACAAGCAGAACTTGTAATAATCAGATTCTGTCAGAAAGAAAAATTCTAAGAGGAGATCACAGCTTTGCATAAAGGCCAGAGTGTGAAACGCAGTAGTCACTTGTATAAGTTGAACCCAGTGCTTCAGGACGATCTGTTGCGATTTGGTGGGAGACTGAGCCGGGCAGCTATGCCTGAAAGTAGCAAGCAGCCAGTCATTCTGTCCAAGGACTTTCACATAGCAGACTTACTCCTCCAACAGATACACTTAAAGACTGGGCATGGAGGGCGCAATCACATGCTCTCAGAGTTGCGCCAAAGATTTTGGATCCCAAGTGCCAACACAGCCATCAGAAAGGTGATTTCAAAGTGCATGACGTGTCGCCGGTTACATGGAAAGGTTGGAAACCAACTTATGGCTGATCTTCCACAAGAGCGAGTGATCCCGGATGACCCACCATTCACACGAGTTGGTGTGGATTATTTCGGACCACTGGAGGTCAAGCGTGGAAGAGTCATCTTGAAGAAATACGGAGTCATATTCACTTGTTTAGCCATTCGTGCAGTGCACATCGAGCTGGCCTCGTCATTGGACACCGATTCTTGCATAAACGCGATCCGGCGTTTCATTGCACGCAGAGGTCAAGTGAAAGAGATTCGTTCGGACAACGGGACGAATTGTGTTGCTGCCAATCGTGAGCTGAAGGCAGCCATTGCAGATTGGAACTCCTCTCAGTTTCAGCATTTGTTCCACCAGCGTGGAATCAAGTGAATGTTCAACCCTCCCGCCGCATCACATCATGGAGGAGCATGGGAGAGGTTGATCCGATCGATCAGAAAGGTGCTGAATTCAACTGCGAGAGAGCAAATTCTTGATGAAGAAGGCCTTCATACGGTCCTGTGCGAGGCAGAGTCAATTATTAACAGCCGTCCGTTCACCAGGGCATCCAACGATCCGAATGATTTAGAGGCTCTGACGCCGAATCATTTGCTGTTACTGAAGACGACAACATCACTGCCTACGGGATTGTTTGACCGAGACGACCTCTACTCAAGGCGCAGGTGGAAACAGGTGCAATACCTGTCCAACTTATTTTGGAAGAGATGGACTAAGGAGTACCTGCCTCAGTTGCAGGAGCGTCAACGCTGGGCCACAGCATCCCAGAACTTGGCTGAAGAAGACGTCGTTCTTCTTGTGGATGACTGTGCGCCAAGAAACTCTTGGATTATGGGCAAAATAATCGAAACAGTTCCAGACAAGAATGGTTTGGTCCGCCGAGTCCGGATAAAGACAAAGACTAACATCTTGGACCGACCCATTACTAAGATCTGTCTTCTTGTGGAGTCGAACTGGGCTGGTGGTAAAGACTAAGCCCCTACGATGAGCCATGTGCTAGCAACCTCTGGCTCTGCTTTCTCTCTTTCTTTCTCTACATATTTTCTCTCTGTCCTTCTTCATTGCAGATGGACCGATAATGGACTCTATATCCTTGAGAGTTTTGACAGAAGAACAATGGACATTTTAGTGTGCTTATTAATAGCACCCCTTTCATTTGACAGATATTTGCACATTTCGTAATCTGAACAAGATTTGTATTATGCTCAGTAAGAATATTTAGTAATTGTTCTATGTTACTTTGTTATTAGAACAATTAGGGGCCGGTAATGTAGGCGCCAAATGCTTATTTTATGTTTAGCTTTGAATTTGCCCAAATATTTATGTGTATTTGATATTAATATTTCATATCATAGCTTGATGTTGATAATATGTTAGATGTTTTGTAAACACATGGTTGATATAATTTAGGTTAAAAAACAAACATATGTACAAGGTTAAAACGTGGATTTGGAATAATGACATTAAGTTACGTAGTGGGCCTTTAATGTGTGTGGGAATGCTGCAGTAGCAGGGCAGCAGTCATTGACACAGCTAGAGGAAGGTTGGAGCCGCACGGTTTTCTGACCGTGGTCCGTGTAACGTAGTCTGTGTGAGACTTGTGGCATTATAATTTACATCCGTGGACAGTTAGGAGTGTATTTTCATTTGGATTCGTTTTTGTTATCCTTTTAGTTTTCAATAAAATTACCAAACGTGAATATGGTGGAAGACTTCGTTTATTTTTTGGATCCTGGAACACGCATCAGCCACAAAGCTCCAACTTATGAAGATTTTTAGTTTTTTCTTTGGAAAATATCCTACAGATGGTGTTGCTGTTGTTTGTCTTCCTGTTCATCATCATTATTGTCATCATCTTCTTCTTCATAATTAAGGTCATTCTCAGCGTCGCCTTGGTTGAACCCTGATCGTTATTCTCCGGGGATAAAAAATGAGTGCAGTCCTTGTGTACTGCTTCTTTTTGTTCTTGTTTTGTTTGAGGGGTATGTTGAGACCCCCCTCCTCCTCCCATTACAGTGGAAGTGGGGGGCAGGACGAACTGATACCCTGAAGAAGGGAACACAAGGGTTAAAAGTCAATTAACAAAAAATATTTATATAAAGGAACAGTACTTTAACTTTACATTTCTCCAAAATTCTCAACACGTCCACATTATACGACCATATAGGTCGATTTTGAAAGCTCCACAAAATATGATCTGTGAGAGCATTTTCAAACTACCTGTTGGAGCGTGTTCTGGGCTCCGCAGAAACTTACTACCAACAACGCATGCGCGCACCTTCCCAGATGAGCTGACAAATACGCATGTGTGAGGTTTCGCTCTGTTCAGCCGAACAAAACAAAAATTCTGCAGCAATGTCTCATTTCAGTACAATGGTTAGATTTAAAATGTAGAAATACATATGGACTGTAAAGCCAAATATTTCACGTTAAAAAGCAGAACGGTTAAGGTTAGGGTAGCCAATAGGGGTCACATATGGAATAGCATACGGAATATAGTGTTGCTTTCAAAATCAACCAATGCGGTTGTATTTGACGTGAGGTCGGGTTGAAATTCTACAGTAAAATTGGGAAATGTTTATTCTGGTAGTCATATTGATGACCCTTTACCAAAATCTGAAGAGAGTTTTTTGTCACCTTTTAGCATTTTCCAGAAATTAATTCCTGAAATTGGCATAATCACCTTTTCTTTAAAGGCATTCTACTGTGACTTGAAATTTCTGCAAATTTCTACAGTAAAATTGTGAAATATTTATTCTGGTGGTAGTATAGGTCAGTGTTTCCCAACCTTTTTTGGCTTGAGTACCCCCTGAGTCTTCTTGTCACTCCACGAGTACCCCCCACACATATGCGTTGAAAATTCTCCAAAAAAAAATAGAGTACAACACAGTGGTTATTAGATGACAATCGTTTTATTTAATCTTATTAAATTGAACATAAACTTGGCAGGCTCTCTCTCCTTTTTGATCATCAACTTAATTAAACATAAAAATAAAAAATATGTTTTCTTGGAATAAAAATAATTGTACAAAATAGCCTGAATACTAAATCAAAATAACCTTCAAAATACTCTATCCTTAACAGGTAACATTTCTTTCTCTCTCTCTCTCTCTCTCGCTCTATATATACAGTGGGGCAAAAAAGTATTTAGTCAGCCACCAATTGTGTAAGTTCACCCACTTAAAAAGATCAGAGAGGCCTGTAATTTTCATCATAGGTATACCTCAACTATGAGAGACAAAATGAGGAAAAAAAATCCAGAAAATCACATTGTCTGATTTTTAAAGAATTTATTTGCAAACTATGGTGGAAAATAAGTATTTGGTCACCTACAAACAAGTAAGATTTCTGGCTTTCACAGACCTGTAACTTCTTTAAGCGGCTCCTCGGTCCTCCACTCGTTACCTGTATTAACGGCACCTGTGTGAACTCGTTATCAGTATAAAAGACACCTGTCCACAACCTCAAACAGTCACGCTCCAAACTCCACTATGGCCAAGACCAAAGAGCTGTCAAAGGACACCAGAAACAAAATTGTAGACCTTCACCAGGCTGGGAAGACTGAATCTGCAATAGGTAAGCAGCTTGGTGTGAAGAAATCAACTGTGGGAGCAATTATTAGAAAATGGAAGACATACAAGACCACTGATAATCTCCCTCGATCTGGGGCTCCACGCAAGATCTCACCCCGTGGGGTCAAAATGATCACAAGAACGGTGAGCAAAAATCCCAGAACCACACGAAGGGACCTAGTGAATGACCTGCAGAGAGCTGGGACCAAAGTAACAAAGGCTACCATCAGTAACACACTACGCCGCCAGGGACTCAAATCCTGCAGTGCCAGACGTGTCCCCCTGCTGAAGCCAGGACACGTCCAGGCCCGTCTGCGGTTTGCTAGAGAGCATTTGGATGATCCAGAAGAGGATTGGGAGAACATCATATGGTCAGATGAAACCAAAATAGAACTTTTTGGTAGAAACTCAACTTGTCGTGTTTGGAGGGGAAAGAATGCTGAGTTGGATCCAAAGAACACCATACCTACTGTAAAGCATGGGGGTGGAAACATCATGCTTTGGGGCTGTTTTTCTGCAAGGGGACCAGGACGACTGATCCGTGTAAAGGAAAGAATGAATGGGGCCATGTATCGTAAGATTTTGAGTGAAAACCTCCTTCCATCAGCAAGGGCATTGAAAATGAGACGTGGCTGGGTCTTTCAGCATGACAATGATCCCAAACACACCGCCCGGGCAACGAAGGAGTGGCTTCGTAAGAAGCATTTCAAGGTCCTGGAGTGGCCTAGCCAGTCTCCAGATCTCAACCCCATAGAAAATCTCTGGAGGGAGTTGAAAGTCCGTGTTGCCCAGCGTCAGCCCCAAAACATCACTGCTCTAGAGGAGATCTGCATGGAGGAATGGGCCAAAATACCAGCAACAGTGTGTGAAAACCTTGTGAAGACTTACAGAAAACGTTTGACCTCTGTCATTGCCAACAAAGGCTATACAACAAAGTATTGAGATTAACTTTTGTTATTGACCAAATACTTATTTTCCACCATAATTTGCAAATAAATTCTTTCAAAATCAGACAATGTGATTTTCTGGATTTTTTTTCCTCATTTTGTCTCTCATAGTTGAGGTATACCTATGATGAAAATTACAGGCCTCTCTGATCTTTTTAAGTGGGAGAACTTACACAATTGGTGGCTGACTAAATACTTTTTTGCCCCACTGTATATATATATATATATATATATATATATAATAGGTATTATTATTAGGTATTATTATTGTTAATATCAGAAACAAAACTTCTCTTAATACTCACTACTGTCTGGTCTTTAGTGAGACACCTGAGCTTGCTATCAAGCTATTTTCCACATCCAGCCTGTTCCTCTTATTTGTTTTTATGTGTGTCAGAGCTGAGAATGTCACCTCACACATATATGTTGATCCAAAAGGTAAAAGCTCAACCAATGCATGTTTTCCCAATTCAGCATATTCCCTCTCCACATCACACCAAAACTCTGTCAATGTCTTTTCTCTGTGTGCCACCCTCAGGCCCCGGTCAGAGGAGACATCCAACAGCTGCTCCTGCAGCCTTGCAGGAAGCTTGTTGCTGCTCTCAGTTGTGGTGAATGGGTCTCTCACCCAATCCAGGCTTTCTGACTTTTTGTCAATATCTTGAAAGTACTGGTTAAAGTCTGTGTTGAGTTTGGAAAGATGTTCTTCCACTAGTTTAATCACTGGAGCCCTGATAACAGGAGAAGTGACAAGATGTGCATGAAGTAATGGGAAATGGCTCACATCACCATCCTCACATTTCTTTTGCCACATATTAAGTTTTTTGGTGAACCCTTCCACTTTCTCATACATCTTCAGGATGTGTGAATCCTTGCCCTGTAGTGAGAGGTTGAGCTCGTTGAGTTTGGTGAACACATCGGTGAGATATCCCAGGCGCGCCACCCAATTGGCATCCTCAAATACTGCAGCAAGAGGATGCAGCTGCTCCTTCAAAAACGCACAAACTTCACTGCGAAGTTCATAAAGCCTCAGTAGCGTTTTCCCATGAGACAGCCAGCGGACGTCTGTGTGAAGCAGTAGCTGGTCGTGTTGCGCGCCGCTCTCATGGCAAAGACTTTCGAAAAGTCTGTGATTCAGTGGCCTGGATTGGATGAAGTTTATGGTTTTAACGGCATCATCCATAACAGCACTTAGATCAGGGCTCATTCTCTTACTAGCCAGCGCTTCCCGATGAATGATACAATGCATCCATTTAATCTCGGGGTTTACCTTTTTCACTTGTCCGAACAATCCTTTCACGCTCCCCGTCATTGCAGCCGCACCATCAGTGCAGATATGGCTGCATTGGTTCCACTGTACGTCGTGCTCCTTGAAAAAACTGTCAATAACCTGGAACATTTTTTCCCCGGTTGTCTTTCCTGGCAGTCTTTTGCAAAACAATATGTGCTCCTTTATGTCCGAAACGTCTTTGTAACGAACGAAGGCCAGGAGCTGCGCTTCTCCACTGACATCTGTCATTTCATCCAACTGCAAAGCGAAATGACTAGCTTGTTTTATTTTGTTCACGACTTGTCCCACAATGTCCAAAGACATATCGTCAATCCGACGGGCCACAGTGTTGTTGGACAGGGGAATTTTCTTGAATGTCTCAGCTGCTTTTTTATCGATCATAATTTCAGCCATACGTGTCACTGCAGGGAGAATTAATTGTTCAACAATTGAGTGGGGGCTTTTTGATTGTGCCACAAGCAGTGATACGGCGTAAGATGCCTCCAGGGCTTTGTTCGACACACTTGTGGCTTTTATAATTGTGTTCTGATCTGCCTTGAATTCTGTCAGCTTTCGTTTGAAGTACTCTTCAGTTCTCCCTACTTTTGAAGGGTGATTGGTGCTCTGATGTCTCTGCAGATGGGCTGGCTTCATCGCGCTGTTAGCTAGCATTTTACCACAGAAAAAGCACTGGGGTTGTGGTAGTTCCGAAGACGTCGTAGATGTAAAACCATAAACAATATATTCATCATTGTACTGCCTAGGTTTAGATTTTGCCTCTTTTTTTCGTTTCTCTGCTGTCTCCTCCGATCTCCCCCCTGGATCCAGATGAGAGACTGGACGTTTTAACCATTTATCCATGTTGTAGCAGACACCAGATATTTTTCAATATGAATTCGGCCTGTAGGCCTATTAAATAAAGATTTGCTTCCACAGCAGACATTCATACCCCCGGTTGGGAAACACTGGTATAGGTGACCCTTTACTAGAATCTGAAGAGTTTTTTGTCAACTCTTAGCATTTTAGAAAAATAAATGATTGAAATTGGCTTAATCGCCTATTCCGGAAAGACATTATGCTGTATTTTGTCTTTATATTTCTCAAGATTTCTACAGTAAAATTGTGAAATATTTATTCTGGTGGTAGTAGGGATGAGCCGGATACTCGGCTGAAACGAGTACAGATAAAGCACTTTTGCCGATTCTCTCTCTCTCTCGCTCTTGCGCTCTCTCGCTCTCTCTTACTTTCTCACTCACACATACTTGTGGAAATAAAAAAGAACCAAAAAAATCCCTCTGATAATAAAAAAATTAAAAGTTAAAGACAGTCATATTGAGATGAAAACTCTTGTTCATTACATTTTACTTTATAATTGCAACCATATGTGTTATATTCATTGTTGCAAGACTTGATATAGATTGTTTGTTATCGTGATCAAAACCATTGATCTGAAGCTCAATGCTGATGCTGTCATCTAAATATTCTTTTAATCAGCAAAAAATATAACAATATAAAACCCGATCTACTTCCTGGTTAAATTCTGCCCACTTTCGGGTTAGGCATGTGAAGAGAGTTTTTTTATCACTTCTCAGCATTACAGGGAAATTAATTCTTGAAAATGAGACGATTGCTTATTCAGTTAGGACATTACATAGTATTTTGACTTGGCATTTCTCCAAAATTCTACAGTAAATTTGTGAAATATTTATTCTGATGGTAGTATAGTCACTTCCCAACTTGGTCACTTCTCAGCCTTTTAGATGCAATATGTCTCATTTTAATACAGCGGTTAGATTTAAAATGTAAAGATACACATGGACACACTGTAAAGCCGAATATTTCATGTTTAAAAGCAGAACAGTTAAGGTTAGGGCTTGCAGTTAGGGCTTGCAGATAGGGATCGCATACGGAATATAGTGTCGTTTTCAAAATCGACCAATGCGGTCGTATTTCACGTGAGGTTTGGCTGGATCCCTAACTTGTCACGGTTAATTAGTTCCAGACACCCCCCCGCGATAGGTGAAAATTCGCGAAGTAGGCAAACACCAAGACACACTGGTCAATTTTGAAAATAAAAGCAATTCTTCAAAATAAAATACCCCATTGACAAATGCAATATGTGTGTATCTAAACAGACTATGGAATGAAACACTAATATGAACACAACAGACAACCAAGGCAACAGAGTCTGAAGAATCTGAAGAGAGTTTTTAGTCACCTTTTAGCATTTTGGAGAAATAAATTATTGAAATTGGCTCAATCGCCTCGTCTGCAAAGACATTATACTACTTATACTAATTATACTTTGACTTAATATTTCTCTAATTTTCTAAAGTAAAATATTTATTCTGATGGTAGTATAGGTGACCCTCTACGAAAATCTGAAGAGAGATTTTTGTCACCTCTCCGCATTATAGAGAAATTAATTCCTGAAAATGAGATATTTTGACTTGGCATTTCTCCAAAAATCTACAGTAAAATTGGGTGGGGGGTGGTACTGTTAGGTGCCAGCCTGTAGCGGAGCCAGAGTGGGGGCAAGGGAGCGGTCGCCCCAGGGCCCACAAGGTCATAGGGCCCTGTTTTGCATGATGTGTTCATGTTTAATCGTAAATTTATTAGAATAAAATAGGGAGTGTGTGCGTGACGGTGTACGTCTATGATTGTGGGCTCCAATAGGTTAATCCTTACATTACAACTGTCCATGAATGCATCGGAGCTGTGAACCAGCTCTGATTGGCTGTGTGAGGAGAGAGTGCGCAAGAGAAAGAGACAATTTGATGAAAAACACAGAAGATTGCGCCATCCAAGACGGTAGACTTCGCTTCAAAACGGAGGTGTATTTCTACATTCTTGACATCTTTGTGGGACAGTTTGAAAATAGATTTTCAGACTTTAAAGAAATGGCCAAACTGTTCACAGCACTTAACCCGAAGCACTTTGAGCAACCCGATGCTGAAATGAAAATGCTGCAGCTTGCACGCTTCTACGCAGAAGACGTCTCCGAGCCAGAGGAAATTGTGCAGGAATTCCACTCATTTCGCAGATTATATTCTGAATTGGAATTAAAGCTGACAACCGATGCAGTTCTGCCTTTTCTCATTGCCAATGACATGGATAAAGCATACCCCCCTCTGACCATTCGCCATAAAATTTACAAAACGATCCCCATCAGTAGCGCCAGTGCTGAACGAAGTTTCAGCCGCATGAAGCTCATAAAAAACAGTTTGCGTACATGCATGGATGAGGCCAGACTGAGCCGGACATAAACATTGATAAGGAGAAAGTGGTCGGCAAGTTTGCCACCATGAAGGACAGGAGGACAAAACTTTAAAAGAGGACCACAGCTTGTACATAGTTCCGAACGTTACCTTGTTTTCCACGTTACCTGGATGATTTTTTTTGTGGAGAGGATTATGGTGGAGTTAACTAAACTGCGGCAGCCAGCGCAGAGAGCCACTGGTGACTCAGTGAAACCTTAAAAACATATTCTTTTTATCAGAATGTGGTGGTCTTGACCAACTGCCTCTTTGAATGTGCTTTGTGTTGCTGTGAACTATAACAGACCGCCGAGTCTATTTTCCATTATAGAAAATGTTATGATAAACCGCTGTGTCTATATCTATTTAAATAGATTGTGTAATGTTAAACCAAATGTGTTCATTTTATATTTAAGCCGTTATGAAAGATGGTACAGATTTAGCCGGTGACTATTTGTGTAAGCTTTCAGCACCACGGACAGCCGACGTTCGGAGATTGACACCTGTCAGGCTGCATTTGTGTGTGTTTTTGTTCTTCAGAATAAGTTTGTGGACTGGTTTCTGGCTTTACTTTGCTTTTTGAGGCATGTAGTTTTGCTTAGCTCAAAAAAAGTGAGCATTAGTGTTGTTTGATAGGATGAGGTGTTGATTAAATGGTAAAATCACTCCCTTAAGGGCCCACCTAGAATGCTCCGCCCCCTTTGTACTGAGACCCACGCTCCGCCTCTGGTGCCAGCTGTTGGTGTGTGGTGTTTTGTATGTCCTACTTACCTTTCTCCTTAGGATGTGGCAGATCTTGATCAGGAGCATGTAAGGCTTATTACCCAGTCCTCCGAGACTGGGAATAAAAGCGGTTCGGCAACGTGAGACGAACACCAGTTTGTTCCACCAACTAGTGTGGTAATATGGCCTCTAGTCTTGAGACAAATATCATTGTGCTTTTACCCTGCTCTAACCGTGTTCCTGTGCTCCTCCTCCTGTCCAGGATCCCTGCTTCGCTGGATTCCGCTCCAGCCATATCGAGCGTCTTTACTTCCACGCTGGCCATCTTGCCGCGCCTTCCAGAGGGCTTTTTCTCCGGTTCCCGGATCCGTGTTAGTCGCGCTGGCAGGGGGCGCGGGGGTGGCTGGTCTGGGCTATCTGGTGCCCTCCTGGGACAACCTCCTGCTGGGGATAGGGGCCACTCCGCTCTCCTAGACGCACCCAGACCCACAATTCTGTTAGCCAAATACATCAGGATGTCCAAAACTGTTTGTCAATCACCAGATTTGCGGCACTGGTGAATAGAACTGATGCTTTGATGTGGTGAGCTCAAAGTTCCAAAATAATAGAAAAATGCTTGATTAAGATCAAAAGTATCAACTAAATAAAATAAAAAAGAAATAAAATAAATCAACAAAACTTAGTTGCTAAAAAAGAAAACAAAAACGCAAGGAGATTGGTTTCTTCCCTGCTGGTTGCTAGTTTTAGGCCTTCATAAGTAATGAAGGAATAATAAGCTTCTCTTCCTCCTCTCAGACTCAACTGCAACTCTACTGAATTGAACTGCTGCAACTCAACTCAACTGAATTGAGGGTGGAACCTCAAATTGAAGCTTTTATCAGGTCTGGTTAGTATTTGGCAGCTCCCTCAGTTGAAACCACGCCTAGCAGATAATCTACGTGAACAATGGTGGGACCTATTTTATTTAATCTAATACTAAACTGGCAAATGTGTAGGCTGCACATTTACCAGTTTAGTAGTAGATTAAATAGAATTTCAGTTTGTGATTTTAGCAGGTTATTACAGGAGAGCAAAATATTTATTTGATAGAGGAAAGAAACAGAAAAAGCTGTGTGTGTGTGAAGTAATGTGAAGTCAACTATATTTTATTCTTCTACTTTTCTGAAACACTGTTAAAGAGGCCATTCCATTAGAAACATTTTTTCTGAGGTTTCTTTTGACTATTTTAGCTCCACAGGTGTTCTTACCTTCATAGTGGGTGTGAAAACTGGTCAACAACTTCTCTTTCAGTTTTTATCTCTCAAACTACGCAGGTGGCAATAACACCTGAGTTCTCCCGCATTCGAACGGCCTGTAATTGTTTCGTCACAGCTCCTTTGCTCGTTAGTAGCCTATTCATTAGCTCCCATGGTTGAAACCACACCTAGCATGCTGCTGGCTAAAAGCTGTAGCATTGAACCAGAAGAGAATGCGTGTTCTGTTGCCATGCGCAGCGGGGCAGGAAACAGTATGCTGTGCTCTCATAGGCTAGTTTGTTAGCCAATCTGAGTTCAGCAAATTCGAATAATGAATATTAATGAGTTGCAGCCTAAAAGCCTGACGAAACCAGCCAAATTTTGATGCAGATAGATAAGTGTTTCCTATCATTTTTTAGATATAAAATGTTTCATACTTTGCATGAAAAATTTGCATGGAATGGCCTCTTTAATGGAGATTTTGGTTTTGTCATTGTTTCGTTTTCATGTTTTGTTGTTATTGTCATCAATAGTGGCAAATTATTTTTTAATCAATTTATTTTACTAATTACTTCACAAAATTGTAGGCAGGAGCTCAAGTGCTCAAAAATAAGTAAGTAAAACAAAACACTCAAAAAAGGAATTTTTGCTTTGAGTTTGTGTGAAGTCTGAAAATATGTGGTGCAGTGGAGTTATGGCCGTGAAGCTTTCAGGGGACGGACAGAGTGGGGCCATTATACACACCCTTCACCATTCTGCTCTGATGAAAAAAGGTTGAAACAATCAAAACAGCTCTGAGAGTGGCTTCGTTGGCAAACAAAGTAAATCTATTTGAGCTTTCCCCTCTGTGGGAAGTCTTTGACATCTCCAGCCAGCAGTGCCATGTGGGAGGGCTTCTTTCCATCACATTTATTGAATGGAAGCTATCATCTGACTGAACTTGAGTGAAAGTTTTCCACTTTGACTACCTTTCCTGAATAACTCAATAGCTTTATGGATGACTAATCAATGGTTTTAGGTCAAAGTTAGAAAAGAAAATATTGGGGGAAAAACACTTTGGATTTAGCATCAGTCAATCAATCTATTTTACAAGAAGCAACAAATATTAAGATATGATATTAAGATAAAGCAGAACTTTTGGTCAGATGTGATAAATGGAGGGCTGCACGGTGGCACAATTGGTAGCACTATTGTGTTGCAGCGAGGTCTCAGGTTTGAATCCAGGCTGAGGCCTTTCTGCATGGAGTTTGCATGTTCTCCCCATGCATGCGTGAGTTTTCTCTAGGTACTCAATAAAAACATGCTTAACGCTAAAACCAAAGACCTAATTAGACCAATGCTGTAAGATTGAACTTTTTTACCACTAGTTTTTTTTAACTTACATCTGAATCCAAACTGCTGTCACTCTGTGCTATCTCTCGCTTCACCTGTCATTGGTTTAAACTCTCTGCCGAATTGCCAAAAGGAATTGTGGGATAGGTAGAACGTGAAAGGATACACCAGACCCATCCTTAAAATGGGACAGACGAAGCGAGAGGTAGCGCAAAAGTAGAGGAGTTTGGATTCAGATGTAAGTTTAAAAGAAACTAGCAGTAAAAAAGTAAATTCTTACAGCGGTGGTCTAATTAGGCCTTTGGTTTTAGCGTTAAGCATATTTTTACATCTCTAAAAACATTCCCGTTCATATCTCCTCTGTAAGTATGTCCTTACACACACAGGTTTCAAGTTCAAGTTTCAAGTTTATTTATTTATAAAGCGCCAGTTCATGACAAAGTCATTTCAAGGCACTTCACAAAAAAATCAATCAATTTATAATAAAACATTTTCTATCTAAGGGACCGGCCGATTGGGCTGAATTGTTATTTCAGCACAATCCCCCATCCTGAGCAAGCACGATTGGCGACAGTAGAAAGGAACGACTCCCTATTAACAGGAAGAAACCTCTAGCAGAACCCGGCTCAGGATGGGCGGCCTTCTGCCTTAGCCGACTGGGGTCTGAGCTGACAGGAAAGAGACACAGACAAACACCGATGGATTTTGGCCAGTCGTCATGTCTATGGAAAGATAAACAGAGAAACAGTTAATGGCAGCAGTAACAATCAAAAGCAATAACAATTTGATGGATCTAGTGGGAATATTTCATTGTTTGTTTATGTGAGATACATCCTCCTCAGAGGCAGCCAGAGTAAAGAAAGACAGCAGAGTGAAGAAATGTGGTCAGTATGTCCTCCGGCAGTCTAAACCTACAGCAGCATAACTAAAGGGAAAGCTCAGGAGAACCCAAGCTAACCCTGACTATAGGATTGTGTAAAAATGAAAGTTTTAAGTCTATTCTTAAAACTACACAAGGTGTCTGCCTCACGGATAAAAAGTGGAAGCTGGTTCCACAGGAGAGGAGCCTGATAACTAAAAGCTCTTCCTCCCATTCTACTTTTAGAAACTCTAGGAACTACAAGCAAACCTGCAGTCTGAGAGCGAAGTGCTCTGTTAGGAGCATATGGAACAATAAGATCTTTAATATAAGATGGAGCTTCGTCGTTCAAGGCCTTATACGTCAAAAGTAAAACCTTAAACTTTATTCTAGATTTTACAGGGCGCCAATGAAGTGATGCTAAAACAGGAGAAATATGGTCTCTCCTTCTAACTCTCATCAGAACTCTGGCAGCAGTATTTTGGATCAGCTGGAGGCCTTTAACAGCACTATTAGAACACCCTGATAATAATGAATTACAGTAATCAAGTCTAGAAGTAATAAATGCATGAACTAAAGTTTCTGCATCTCTTTGATTCAAAATGCTCCTAATTTTAGCAACATTACGTAGGTGGAAGTAAGCCGTCCTGGTAACATGCTTTATATGAGAACTAAAGGACATGTCCTGATCAAAGATAACACCCAGGTTCTTTACCTTCTTGTCTGAGGCCAAATTAATGCCATCCAACGTTGATGACTGACTACACAACTTGTAAGATTCTCAGGCCCAAAAGTCACAACCTCTGTCTTGTCTGAATTTAAAAGCAAAAAATTAAGCGTCATCCAACATTTTACATCATTAAGACAAGCTTGTAATCTCTGCAGCTGGTTGGTCTCATCAGGCTTCATTGATAGATATAAATGAGTATCATCAGCATAAAAATTGAATTTTATACCATGTTGTCTAATAATTTTACCAAGCGGTAACATATATATTGTAAAGAGGATTGGTCCAAGCACTGAACCCTGAAGGTAATTTCTTGTTAGTGATTTAAGCTTTTTCAAATATGTTTTAGGGATGAAAGAGCAGAAAAACACCTCTATCAAGCACCGTAGCAACCTGTGGGGTGACGGTACAAGAATAAATCTATTATATATCCTAATCTCAGCCAGCCAGCTGTGAGGAAGAGGAGGAGAGACACTGATTAAGTTTTTGGTTTTGTTATGTTATAAACTTGTTCAGAATAAACTGATTGAAAGAAATACTTCTCATAAATAATTGTTTACTCTTTATTTCACTTATTTTTTATAGTAAATGGATCATTTATTAACAAGAAAATAAAGTTTGTATAATTAGAGTTCTTTAATGACTTGTAAAAAATATTTATGATACAAAACTCAACAATATACAAAAATAAAAGTACTTACAGAACACAGGACAACATTTTAATAAGTAATTGCAGAATAAACGTGAGAAGAAGGGCACCTCGTTCACAATCCATTTTCACTGCTTTTGTTTACCGTTGTCATGGTTGCTAGGTGACCAGACATGGAGAGGGTTAGGGCAGGAACAGAAGGAAGGGTAGAAGCATCCAAATTCACAAGACACTTTTTGCACTCTTGTAGGAACTGTCCTCTTTAGGGACTCTCGGCAGTATGAAGCATAGACATTATATAAATCACTAGACGTCTCGTCCAGCGCTGCAGCCTATTGGCTCTGTTACAGTGTAATCACGGTAGACTGAAAGGATTCTGTCACATGTTTTTGCTATAAACAAGTGATTCAGTGTAATTTAAAATTAGTAGTTGTCTTAAGTAGTATTTAGTAAAACACAACAAATATAACAGAGAAGTTATTAATCAGTTATTTTACTGAATGTTTTTATTATTATTATATGCAGTAAAATGAAATGAAAGCTATCCTAAGTATCAGTGCAAAAAAGCAGTTTGAAAAAGATATATAAAAGATAAACATATAAAAATATTTGCAAAATATATACAGAAAGTATGTACAGTATAAACTTGGAGGTGATGTGTGAGTATAAATATATGTTCCACAAGCTGTAAATTTTCTATGGTTAAATTATAGAGTATTGCTCATTCATTAGAAATAACTGACCAGAGGTTTTCTAAAATAGTATTTTACAATACATTATATACAAGGTTTAACATAAGATCAACGTAGTAGTAATACATGCATGTATAAATACACACACACACACACACACACACACACACACACACACACACACACACACACACACACACACACTAATATATCAGTCTTGAGGTTGATAACTGTGATGCATCCTGTGAGGTCACAGATCGGCTTGCTGGCTCACCTCAACAAGCAGGTCAGCACCTTTCAGGACCCATTACAGTTTGCATACCGTAATGGGCTTGGGGTTGAAGATGCCATCATCTACCTGCTTCACAGAGCACACTCTCATCTGGACCAATCAGGCAGCACTTTGAGGGTCATGTTCTTTGACTTCTCAAGTGCTTTTAACACAATTCAGCCTGCTTTGTTATGTGAGAAGCTCCATAAATTCCAGGTGGATTCCTCCACAACCTCCTGGATTTATGACTACCTCACAAACAGACCACAGTTTGTGAGACTGAAAGGTTGTGTGTCTGAGATGGAGGTCAGCAGCACTGGAGCGCCACAAGGAACTGTACTCTCACCATTTCTCTTCCCGATGTACACCTCTGACTTCCAGTACAACTCTGAGTCCTGTTATCTTCAGAAATACTCTGATGACTCTGCAGTTGTTGGGTGCATCAGTGAGGGACAAGAAGCTGAGTATAGAGAACTGGTCAGTCAGTTTGTGAAATGATGTGGTAACAATCATCTCGTTTTAAATAGCAGCAAAACTAAGGAGATGATTGTTGACTCAGGAGGAGAAAGAATCAACACAGCAGTATTTCCATCCTAGGAGAGGAGGTAGAGGTGGTGGAGGAATACAAGTACCTTGGAGTTCAGCTGGACAACAGACTAGAGTGGAAATGCAACACAGAATACATCTACAAGAAAGGTCAGAGCAGACTCTACTTCTTAAGGAAGCTGAGATCTTTTAATGTCTGCACCAAGATGTTGCAAATCTTCTATAGGTCTGTTGTGGAAAGTGCAATCAGCTTTGCAGCCATCTGCTGGGGCAGCAGCATCAGAACCAGAGACTTGAAGAGAATCAACAATCTGATCAGGAAAGCTGGATCTGTGCTGGGAGTATCTCTGGAGCCGCTGGAGCTGATTGTACAAAAAAGAATGCTGGACAAGCTGATGAAGATGATGGAGGACTCTTCTCACCCTCTGCACGACACAGTGATCAAACAATAGAGTGTGTTCAGTGAGAGGCTTCTTCAGGTCCGATGCAAGACCGAAAGATACAAAAGATCATTCCTGCCTGCAGCCATTAGCCTCCACAACAAGAACAGACCTTGATCGTTATTATTATATTATTGTCTTCATTATTGTTTTTATTGTTGGACAAAAAAAAAAAAAACTACTACAACGTTGAATTTCCCTTCTGGGATAAATAAAGTATTTTTAATTTCATTTCATT
This sequence comes from Pachypanchax playfairii, assembly GCA_006937955.1. Lineage (NCBI taxonomy): Eukaryota > Metazoa > Chordata > Actinopteri > Cyprinodontiformes > Aplocheilidae > Pachypanchax > Pachypanchax playfairii. The sequence continues at coordinate 505,910 of SSNP01000227.1, read as the reverse complement.
TCATTTTAAAGTGGTGCTGATACAGAGAGGCAGAACCCTGGACGTCATCAGAACTCTGTGTTTAGAATGTCCTGATGGGAGGATGAGTATCTAATCTGAATAGTTGTGGATGAAGAGACTAAGAACAAGATGTCTTAAGTCATAATCATTTGTAACTGTCATGGTTGTCATGAGGTAACCTGAATTTCTTCTATTATTCCCCCCTTTTTTGAACTATAAAACTCCTTTTATAGTAACCAAAAATTAAATGGAGATTTTAACATAATATGATCATAATCACAACATAATCATCATAATGCAATCACCAAACACATAACCCTCCGGGAAAAGAAGATGAACCCCAAAATGAAACTTTTACTTTTTCTGGCTAAATTAAAGATGAAAATTTTTAAAAGAATATACAGTTTGTTTACAGCATCTGTACTGTGGCACTCTGGGGTTGATATGAAACATCTGCAGGGGATAAGATATTATACTATTTAAATAAATAATAAATACATAGATAAATAGATAATAAATAAAGAGAATTAAAAGAGTTTTAATACCTGTCATGAAAACAGGGTCTTATGGTAAGATGAACCAGAAAGATGAAGATGGATGGAATAACTCCATCTCTCAGTCTGATGATGTGACCAGTTAGATTAAAAACCTCTGGTTTGAAATATTCACTGCAGAGAATTAAGACTCTGGGTCTGTGAAGCCTTCTCTTCTTGAGGAATCTTCCCACTTCTTCCTGATATTGATTTAAAAAACCTTTAAATCCAAAACCAGAGATTTTAGAGTCTACACAAAAAACTAAAAAGATTATAAATCATATTCTCTTCATTCTTCTTCGCATTTTATTCATATTAACTTTTACTTCACACTTTATTCCCGTTTTTACTCCAGAGTTGATAAATGTTTATTTTAAAGAACACAAACACTTCTGTTGATAATGAACCAAGCTGCAAAAATCATGAGTAAGTTAATCAATGGGGAGTTTAAACCAGTAATATTATTTCTTTTTACCTTAACATTCTTCTGATAGCTGTAATCAATGTTATGGAATATATAATTTCTAAATGTCAGATGTATAAACACCGGTGTTCCTATGTAGCTAATGTTAGCAGGCTGGTGGGCATACGGTACAAAATATGTAGTTTGTCAGAAAACTACAAGTAGAAAACTACTAGTAGAAAACTACTACTATGTCCAGTCTTCCCTCTGAAATCCCACGAGCCCTGGTCTCAATATTCCGTTTATTAAAGAAGCAATACGCTGACCAACATTCAGACATCCTGTATGAACTGCTGTTGTTTTTACCTGTGTGTCTGCGTCGAATACTGGACTCTAATGGCGGCCGCATTTCCTGTGCCGAAACAGCCAATAGGGCATCTAGTGATTTATATGCATGTCTATGGTATGAAGACCCTGAATTTGGACACAGACTTTATGTATACTGTTGCTTCATAAAGTTTTTTTGGAAAAAAAAAACTGTATTTGTGCAAGAAAGGAATCAAGCTTTAAAAAATTTTTTTAAAGCTTATCTTTGTGTTTTTAATCTGTTTGTGATTAATTTCTTTAAAAATGCTCTTGTCTCAGTTTTTAGGCGAAACATGTTTTGAAGCTTATAAACATAATTAATAAAAAAAAAGCTTGGTTCATCCACGTTCGTTTTTTCT